>PVJL010005429.1:0-108178 GCA_004026885.1 Lyroderma lyra | reverse complement strand
CCCAGGAAAGGAAGAAGGAAAGGAAGGATGAAAAGATGGAAGGAAGGATGCGAGGAAGAGAGGAAGAGCACCCTCACAGGGCAGAGGTAGCCCCGACCTGCAGGTCATGAGGGTTTCTGTGTTATTTCTCTCGTGCTTTTGACTGACGTCCCCAGCCCCGCCCCAGCCCGGCTGCACGCAGTGACCCAACTGCTTTGTCCCTGTTTTTCCTTCCGTAGGTTTTGCCCGCAAGAGCCCCTTACGAAAGTAACTTGAGTTAATACAAACGAAAACTCAACAGGCTATTTTTGGTCCCTGATGGGAGGACAGTCCCAGAATTCGCCGAAGAGGGGGGCCTCTGCAAGTTCGTCCTTTCAAGTCATTCAGACATCCAGACGTGACTGACGGACACGGGCCACGAAGTTCTCAGTGAGGAGGCTTCAAATGTCCTTCTCCTCTTGGGATAACCAAGTGGGTGGGGAGGCGCTGCTCACAGCCCTGTAACCCAGGCCCTGGGACGGGGCTGTGGGCTGATGAAGTGTTTGCTGATGCCTCACGAGAAGCCAGGAGCCACCTCGGCTCACTTCTCTACCCTCCCCGGGCGGCCTTGGCCGGGCCTCCCAGCACCTACAGGGCACACACTGAGCAAAACTGGGGTGGGGGTGGGGGTGGGGGTGTATCTGATGACTTATTCATTTTGCATTTGTTTACATTAGATAATTAAAATTAGAAATACAAAACAAAGAGGACACCAGTCCACAGGTTCTTAGAAATTGTGACTTTAGGTGAAACAATGTATAAAGAAACTGGTGTGATCCCAGGCTAACTGATGTTCCCAGGCATATTTCTGGTCACAAAAACCTCACTAAACTTCTAAATAAAGACCCAAATACTCCTCATATTAAACACTGAGCTCTATGTACATTTAAGAAACATTATTAAAAGCAAGTAAGAGAATTCCATCCAGGGCAGTGTCATGGTGCTGGAGCCCATCCCAGCAGCTCAGGGAGCAGGCGGGACCCACCCTGGGCAGGGTGGCCACTCACACCCACCCACACGCACTCAGATTGTGACGAGGTTGACAGGCTAGTCCCCTCACGTGCACATCTGTGGGATGTGGGAGGAACCCAGGTCCCAAAGAAAACCCACATGGACCTGGAGAGACCATGCTCACTCCATAGACAGTGGTCCCGCCAGGAAGCCATGTTTTTTTCTCATCAATGTTATAATGAAATGATGTTGAACCAAATGATGTTATTAGAGGAACTTCTGTATTAATTTCAATAGTTACCACTGAATGCACATGAAACTACCAAGTAACTTTTTCCATTTGCTCACTCACCTTACAGACGTGAACACACCGTTTTATGTTGGGGTTTCGTGCTTGAACTACCTGTGAGCTCCTGATCAAGACTTTAGTGATGAGCTATTCACATTCTTGAAGGTCATCACCAGCAAGAAACTGTTTGCACAGGGAGATGATATACACATTTTTTTTCTGATTGTTTTTTAAACAACCGTTCACACATTTCTAGCAGTAGAAAGAATCTGTTTTTATTCTTTTGCTGACATCTGTGAAGCTGGCATTTTTTCTAACAATGCAGTCTTTTCAAACCCGCAGAACTTCACTGTATGGAGCATTTTACAGTAACAGTGGAGTGACTCATCCTGGAGCCCAGGGCACTGGGGCCAGCAGCCAGGGCCAGGACCCAGGGGTCACACCCGTGAGCCTGGGGGCAATGCTGATGCTCGCAGGCTGCGGAGGCCTCATAACTGGGGCGCAACAGTCCCGAGGATGACAGTGACCCTGGCTTTGTGTGGCTGCCCGGAGGGCTGAGGGACCAACACTTCAACTGAGCCCTTGCTAGCAGAGTAAGGTAACCTCTTCTTGCCTCAGTCTGCCTGTCTGTGAAGTGGGAATAAGAGCAGCACCTACCTGGTAGGGCTGTTAAGAGGACTAAATGTGGGCCGTGCCTGGCACAGAGGAAGTGCCGTCTATGTGCTTAGTAAATAAAATGAAAAGGTAGAGAGGCTCCGGAGTAGACCCCGAATCACATGCTTAGGACCAGCCAGAAGCAGGCAGCTGGGTTCTGAATGTTTGCCCCACCCCTGACTGGATGTGGGCCATCATGGGTCACTCAGCCTTCCGGCCTCAATTCCTGGCCCACACATGACGATGGCGCCCACAGTCATGATGCACAGATTCAATGGGACAGTTCACAGAAAGAGCTTGAACCATAACAGGTGCTTCACAAACAATGGCCTCTGTGACACAACACAGCCCATGCCTGCTCCCTGCCTGCCTCGTGCTGGACGCTCTTCTACTGTTCATTTTAACTCATTTTCGTCCATCGCCATTGGCCACTCCAGAGAAGTTTTTCCTCACCGTTAAGAACCATCTGAGAATGGCCCGGCAAGTGTATGGAGGGCCAGGGGGACTAAGGGAACGCCCCTGCAATGAGGCTCGAAGCTGCTGGTGACCCGTCTTTCCCTGTCTCCAGGAAGCACAACACGTCATTCCTTGTTCATGTTTTATTAGGAAGTCATAGAGAAGAACTAACCCATTATAAAACGTTAAATATCAAACAAGTCACTTTTCTCAACAGGTAATTCACGTAGGAGTATCTGATTTTTCATAAGACCAGAAGCAAAGTCAGACAGCATTTCATTTCACAGATATTTTTACATTTTAATCATCAGGAAAAGTAAAAGGACCAGAAAACAACTTGGACTTTGTGCAAATGTTAGCATCAGGGAGCAGCTGAGAAAGCTCAGCATTTAGGGTCTGCATGGTAAGTGACATGAAATAGGTCATTCTTTATTAAAATATAGTATCTACGTCTCTTTCCATCATATACACATATAAGTTTTTTTCTCCTTAAATAAATATATACTCTGTGCTTTTAATGACGACAGACTGGACAATAGTAATCCAGGACTTTTGGGCATTTACTTGTAAGGAAAACAGATTGCAGAACCTTTGAGTGGGCGTGGACCTCAGAGGCACAGGCACTCTAGCTTGCAGGTGTCTGTCCACTGTCATCACACCAGGACTTCCGAGTCACCCGAGGAGTCGTCCACAAACAAAAGTTCGTCTGGTGGCAGGCTCCCCAAGGGCAGCGTGCTGGACTGGGACCAGGAGACACCACTTCTCACAGGTCTGTCGTCTGGTAGGAGCCCTTTCTCCTCCTCTGTCCCCGTTGCTGGGGCAGCGGGGTCCAGGTCTTCCCAGTCCCCGCTGCTCCTGTCCAGGATATACCTTTCCTCCTGAAGACTGTCCTTGTGCTGTGAACTTGAATGAACTTGGGCTGTGACCACACTAACAGCAGTGCTGGGTGCGCCAGAAGCATGCATGGAGTTGGGGTCCAAGTCCGCGTCCAGCTGTGCAAGTGGGGGGCCGTCTACCGGGCCATCACAGTCCCCAGGTAGCTGTGTGTTCATGTAAATGACGTCGGCTCTGTCCTGCACTGGAGGCAAACTTTCTAAGAGCTTCTCCAGTTGCAGCCTCAGCATGGAAAAGGTGGGCCGGTCCAAGGGCTCAGCCCTCCAGCAAGAGTGCATTACTTCATACCTGTAAGGACAGCAGACAGGTGAGCTCCCCCACTGCAGTGCGCCCCTTGTTTTCACCTCCTCATGGGATTGATCATGTTTTAACCCATGCTAATTCTGTCCTTTGGGAATTTGGCTTTCTTGGTGGCTTAATATTTGTTCAGGTTTTAGAAATGCTCCATGAGTATGTGGCAAGTGCTCCTCTGGCTCCAGAAACATAAGACATTTGTGGCCATTACATCTAACTATGCAAAAAAAGGGGTATTTCAGGTCCTTTCCTTTATATCAGAGGTTGGTAACCTATAGCCCGTGGGCCAAATCCGGCCCATCATCTATATTGTAAATAAAGTTTTATTGGAACACAGCTACATTTGTTTCCTATGGTTGCTTCCCCTGCAATGGCAGACTTGAGCAGGTGCTACAGAGACCATATGGCCTCAAAACCAAAAATATTTACTATTTGGCCCTTTATAGACTGCTGGTCTAAGCCATCAAACTGGGCTTGTCACCAGGAGAGCTGAGTCCAAAGGGCCCAGAGTCGGGGAGAGGCCTGTGCCTCATGGTGCTGGGTGTTTTGTGTATGTCACTACGTCTCCCCTAACAGCCTGTCACTGTTACTTTGTAGAACACGGGAGTGGGCAGCAGGGGGCCTGCTTCCCGCTGGACATGTATACTGACACCTGGGGCCACCGTTCTTTCTGCTGTGCCCCATAGGGAGGACTTTGTTCTAGGGGCTGTCCTCATTGTCCCGGTCTGACATAATTAAGAATTACAGTCGGAGGAACAGTGACGTGAACGCAGCTGAATGGAGAGCTGACTGAATCAGGAAGCATGGGTCGTACCATCACTTCATGTGGACGCCTTCCTGTTTTGAGAAATTGATATTTATGTTGCTAGATAAGGAAATGACCCGGATGTAAATCATCTGAAACATGAAGTAGGTTACTGATCTCTTATGAACGTAGCGTGAGGCTGGACAATTCATTTCATGAACTCATCCTAGAAGAAGTGCTACATACCTCATTTCTGCATGTCACTATGGTCCCCTTCAAAGGACTCCCCTTGGGAAGCTATGCACTGACGCCAGTGCCTAGTCCTCCCTTCGAAGCAGTTTTTGGAACTCCCTTTCTGGAATGGCCAGCAGAGCTGTCATAGCACCCAAAACCTGACTATTGCCAACTTGTCACTGTGCACTTATGTTGGCAGCACTGCACAAACAACTCCGTCAGAGTTTACGTCTCAGCCTCTGTCATCATGTTCACATGCTTCTGGAAGGTGGGGACCTGCAGATGCTTTGCCTGTGGGCACAGGATGCTGAGCAGCAGGCATGTTCCCAAGAGGTCTGGTTCTCACCTGGCCGTGCACTTAGTTCTGTCACTCGCCCTGCTTCACCTGCGTGAGCTGGTCACTGAGACTTCACATACTTTGTTTCCATTTCTAAGGATTTTATGATACAAATGGACCTGCATGCCTTCCTTTTTCTTGCAGAGCCCTGGTTGTGTGGGGGCTGAGCTGCGATTTGAGGAATCCTGTCCTTAAAGCCACACTCTGCTTTCACCACGCCATCAAGGCACTGTGGAATTTCACTTACTTTCATTTATTCCATGTCTCAGGAGAAAGCATTTAACTACTCCACATCCTTCTTCATGTAACGTGGTAGCAATATCCCTTTGAACGTTATTTTTCTTTTACTTTGAATACTTTATGAACTATGTAAAAATAAACTATGGGAAGCAGATACGCTGTCCGAGCTGCTCCCACAAAAGTCGCGGACCAAGGAGGGCGGGAAGAGGCCGCAGGGCGGGCAGGGCTGTGGGGCCCGCGATTTCAACTTCAGGGATGGAAAGAAACTGCGAGGTCGGCAGTTGCCTTTGTAAACGGTCAATTTTGTTTTTCTGTTGAGATTTTATAAAAGATGACATCATATAGGCTGCTGGGGGTGGGGGAGGGAGGGCGGAGCTGGTGTTTCGGGGGGACAGAGTGTGAGTCTGGAGATGGGAGGTGGGGCTGGCTGCTCAACCACGTGAAAGCGCGTACACTATTGGCCCGTGCACTTAAAGACGGTTAAGACGGTAAATGCTATGTTTTGTGTATTTTACCATAGTTTTTAAAAAAGGATTTAAAGAGATGCAATCATACAAACTTATAAAATTTACAAATTTATCCACCTTTGTTGAGACCCTGGTTTCTTCCTGAGATTGAGGGTGGTGGAGTGCTTCCTGTCAGCTCTGAGAAATGACACCTGAGAGGCGGGTGTCATGTCAGCTAAGCAGGGTCAGGGGTCCTTGGGCACTCAGGCCTGTGGTGACCCCCTTCGCTGTACTTCCTGGGGCTTGGGCACTGAATGGACTGGTCAGTAAGTCGAGCAGGGTTTCTGAGTAGGGAAGGTGGAGGTGAGCTGGGGTCCTTTCTTACACCGTGGTGTCACTGTGTCACCGTTACCTCATGTGAGATGAGAAGGCAGGAACAGATGACCCAGGCCTCGCCAGCCTGGGCTTTTCTGGTTCCATGGTACTGATGACATTCGGGGTGACACTGGAGAGGAGAGGGGCTCTGAAGGACACCTGCTAGCCGATGGGACCCAATGGGATAAAGAAAGAACAGGGTGGCTCCCGAGTGTCACTGGAGGATGATGGGAATCTGTGCCAAGGCGACCACCACAGCAGCCAGTTGGTGGGGAGTGTCGGAGGGCTGCGGCCAGGAGGCCTGCATGCACTTGATTGAGGAAGTGTCCCACGGGGGTGACAGAACAGCCTCTGGGCAAAGGGGAGCAGGCCTGCCGCCCGGTCACTCAGAGGTGGGTGACACCGTGAGAAGAGGTGGCCTCAGAGGGCAGGATGGGGTAGGGGTGGGGCAGAGCACAGAGTGTGCTCCCTTACACGCAGAGATAACTTATAAAGGCCGAGGGGTGACAAACAGGCGCTAATGCATCTCAGCAGACGTAGGCAAGAAGCTCAGGGTGGCTCATTTTTAAAAGATGCTCCAGGAAGGTAAACAGGAGCGATTTGGGGGGGGGGGCTGTTGTTTACCAGCATTCAGATGGGACAGGGGACCTGGGAAGGAGGCCTGGGTCAAGCCCACGGTGGCTCTGCATGGAGGGCCACCGGACCGCCGGTCTCGACCTCCTGGCCACACGGCATGTGCTGACTCGGTGACATTTTCCCCTCAAAATCATCCCAGGAAGCCGAGTCAGCATCCTCACAGGGAGGGCTCTGTGAGACCTGCGGGGGGACGCAGCCGAGTCCTTGCTCAGGCCCCGGACGGTCACCGCAAACACCACCGTCTTGTCACACACACACAAGAGGGAAGTGGCAACAAAACCCCCCCATTCAACACTGTTTGGCTGAAACGCCTCCCCCTTTTCAGAAGCAAACACTGCATTCACGTGGCCCTTTCAGAAGCTGCCATGAAACCCCAGCTCTAACTGAATCAGGAGTTCAGGATGTCGTTCAAGGGCTCACATTGTTACGTCTGTGCTCCGAGTGTTAGAATTCACAACCGCAGTGTCAGCAGCTGCCACCACCACACAGGCTGAGGCTCGGGTCGTTGAAGGTCCCTTCTGTTTGGTTTGGACGGGGTCTGGGGGGCCTGCATGCCACTTGAGCTAGCCCTCCCCTGTGTGAGGAGCAGGGCCAGAGTGGGGGTGTCTATGTGTATGGGGGGTCCTGCCGATGCCCACCTGCCCCAGGGCCGGCATGGCCTTCGGGCCAGAGCCTGTGCAGGCCCACAGCCCTGCGATCTTGCCGAATGTGGGGAAGGTGTTTCTCTCTAAGCCGGCGAGTCTTGCTACGTGGGGAGAGACAAGGCACTGGGAGCTCTGCCTTGCCCACTGCACGCAGCACCACAGAAATTATTTTAAGATCATCAGCAAGGCGTCCGGGCAGATGGGTCTGTGTCACTCATCAGTAGCGTCATGTGACACATGCTGTCCGCCTCCGGCAGGCTGGGCCAGCCATGCACTCTCTCTCTCTCACTCTCCCAGTACCTCTCTGAGGGACTAGACTTTCCCTGTGGCGGATAATGGACCCAGAGACGTCAAGCCAGCTGTGATGGCCTCCCACGTGGCTAGCTGGAGGTAGAGCCTGGCCTGTGTGACTCACAGGCCCGGACCTGTCCCCGTGCCACCTGGGGAGGAGGGGCTTGGAGGGAAGCAATGTGGGCCGAGATCCTGCGTGCTCGGGCCTGGGCCCTTATGACGGGCTGAGCACCCGTCTCCCATGGAGTGTCTTAAACCAGGCACTTCTGGGTCCACTTTGTCCCAACACCGTCATGGTCTCCAGGCACAGGGCTGAGGGACCGTGCTGTTGGAATGTCCCCCATGCGATTCTGAACCAGCCTGACCTCAGAGTCAACGGGCTCAGATTTCAAAATTTCCTGGTGGAGGACATTATCGCGATTTGTTTGTCTGAAATGCTGTCCAGAAAGAGAAGGATGATGCAGCACAAGAGGGCGGGTGGCCAGTCAGGGACCTCATGCACAATAAGGTCACCCTGCTTACCTAGGAGGCATATCCTACAGGCGCCTACACACCTGGAGAACGTGGGGGTCCACTGCACACCAGCCACCTCTTTACATGCCCATCTAGTTAACAGTGTCCCCTGCCCCTGTAGCAGTGTGTCCCCGGGGTCCTGCTAGAACCACCGGCTGTCTGTGCAGGTGCCCGGTGACGTGGAAGAGCTCACTCACAGTTCGTCCAGGCAGTCCTCCGGCTGCTTCAGCCTGTGGCCATGGAGGAGGTAGTCGTACATCTCATGGTTCTGGACTCCGGGGTAGGGCGTCATCCCACGAGTTGCTATTTCCCACATGGTCACTCCGAATGCCCACTGAGAACAAAACAAGGAGTCCCAACGCGAGCCTTTTCAGAAGGGCTGAATGGACTTTTCATTGGGAAAGGTCACTTCCTCAAAGCCCCGATGAGCGTGCACAAAGCTGACAATTATGTCTGAGACACGCTGTTTTCCTGTCATGGCAGTGACGTGGGGTCAGAGCGTCCTGGTCCCTATTCTACGACTGCTGTCCTGGGCAATGTGACAAAGGCAGATAGAGCCTCCTGTCACACCCATGCTTGGTTCTGCTGCTGCCATCAGTGTACGGTTGAGGGGGAACTACGGAGTCCCTTTCATACTACGTCCACTCAGTGAATTCACCGAAGTTAATGTGGGCAAGAAGGCACCATACTGTCCAAGAAAAATGGGACTAAGTTAAGGACTGTGCGAAGACCGAGCTTTGGGTGTCAGGAGACCCACCAGCATCTAGGGTTCCACCCGAATTTGAGTGTCTGGCACAAAGTAAGAGGTGTGAGTGCGCCCCAACCCGCAGATTATCAGAGGGGGAGGATTGTAGCGACACCAGCCATGTCGCTTTCTGCAGCTGTGGCGCGGGTCACCTCTGCCACATGGGGTCCTGAATGAAAACTGTACGCACCACGTCACTTTTACTAGTGTAGACGCGGTCCGCGAGGCTCTCGATGGCGATCCATTTCACGGGCATCTTAGCGATCCGGCCCTGGCGGTAGTAATCACCACTGTAAATCTTCTTGGAGAGGCCGAAGTCCGCGACACACACAGTCATGTCATCCCGCAACCTACGAGGAGAGCGAGTGTGTCCTCAGCGACGTCAGAGGCAGAGCCCTAAGGTGCAGGTCTGCTCACATGCTGCTAAAGACATGCACAGTTAAGTGACAGCCTGGGAAGGACCTGCTTGGGGACTATGGTAGGGGCGAGGGGCAGTAGGAGAGCTTTAACCTTGCACTCCTCTGGTCTGCAACAGGTCTGGACCAGCAAGGCCACCTGTGCTCAGGGACGGAGGGGAAACAGGCGCTGCCCGGCAGAGGAGGAGCCCAGCTCAAACCCAGGGCCTCTGGTGACACATCGAGTGCCCCCGCAGCCTCCCCGCCTGATGTCTTGGAGGGGCACTGGCTCTGGGGGCCAAGGGAGCCTCCTGGCAGCTTGGAGGACGTGGGCCAGTATATGCCATTGCAGGGGGACCCCGAGTTTCTTGGGAAGATGGCCAGGTGGTACTGGAGGAGTGCATTGGAAAGGGCTACAATTGCACGTATGGCCCAGGCTGTTCAAACAGATCCTAGACGACAAAGAGACGGAAGAGGACAAATGAGTGGTCTGAAGGTAGGGTCACAACCTGTCCCTGTTTGCCCGACACTGAGGTTTAAAACTGGATGGCCCACATCCTGTGAAACCTCTCAGTCTGGGCAAACTGACAGCTGGCCACCCTCCCTGGCGGGAACAACATGAAGGAAGTAGTAAGGGGAAAAAAGGATGTCCATGATTCTCCACCCCACGGTAGACAAATTATTTAAATAAAAAACAAAAATTGAGACCCTCTAGGCTCTCAAAACTGAGGCAGAAAAGGTACAAGGCTGAGCGGTGGGGCTGGTCAGAGGAGTGAGGGGAGGGCCCTCGTGTCGCGTCTCCGACCGAGAAACACAAACCAGGAATGCATTTCAGGAACACTGCCTCTTCTTGACACAGTAAACTTAAAACCCAGACACGGCCCTTGGTTTCGAAGACCGACAGAAGATGATGGCTGTTGGAGCAATGTGAGGGGGTGGTGGGCAGAATGTAAGCTCAAAGTTCTCTGTACGTCCTTGTCATCAAGGTCTGGAAAGGGAAGTGTCCACAGATCAGAGGAGGGATCTCGCGAACTTAGGGACAGACCCTGACGATTTTCATGGCTGTCTCTGTGAGGGGAAGACTCACGTATGTAATTCTGGGCCCACAGCCAGCTGCTGGCAACGGGCAAGGGGTCTAAAGGTCTCACCTCCCCCTCCTCCTAGGGCGTGAGACTGTGGAAATACAAATGTCGCCACCGAGGCAGAGGTCAGTCACGCATCACCAGGATCCCATCTCCAGAACCCAGCTTGCCTCTTCTTGTGACAGCGCCAGGTCACCGCCCTGCGTCCTTCCCACAAACACCAGTGCCAGGAGGTCCAACCCCCTGTCCCCCAAGATGTGCCAGGAACCTTACATGCAGTTTCGAGCAGCTAAGTCGCGATGAAGGAAGTTCCTGTTGCTCAGATACTCCATCCCCTGGGCAATGTCCAGCATGAACTTGACCAGCGTCTGCACAGGGATGTGCTGCAGGGCACGGAGCACGAAGAAGAGATTATTTTGTAAAAGGAGGAGCTATACGTAAGTTATTTCCATCTGCGGGCGGAAAGAGGGATTTTACTTCTTGAACGTATATGTGGCTGTGAAACAAGGAACAAACCTTTTCTCTTTGTAACCCCAAAAAGGAATAAAGAAATAAGAAAGACCAGAACAACAAATCCTAAAACTTTTTGGCAAATGCCACATTCCCTTCTCTCCATCTTTAAAAGCACCGATGGTGGACACTTCTCCCCCCAAGTTATGAGGTCAAATGCGTCCTGAGCGGCAGGTGGACTGAGCACTCAGGCCACAAGAAGAGGGGACAGGAGGGCAGCCGGCTTCCGTGGGGGACGGGGGTGTGTGTTGGCGGGATGTCTAATAGTCGGAGGCAGAAATTCCACTTAGAAGGAGCAGCTTCCATTTGTGCATCCACGGCTGCTGCCACTTTACTCTGAAACGTTTTCAAAGATACTTCCTTCTACCAGAGAGAGATGAGGAAGGTCTCCGCCCCTTATCTCAGGAATTCTCTTTGCTTCCGGGGGGCCCTTCTGTGAGTTTCAGCTGTCTGGTGTTTTCTTCACGTGGGGAAATCACACTAGACGGCCAGGTTAGAAACGTGACACGGGGGACAGAGCTGGTGGCTGGTGACAGGGAAGCTGTCCCTGCAGGAGCTACACGTTTAAGTGCAATCAGAGCCTAGAGAGGGGGGTTCGGCTCCTGGCAACCACGAACAGGTCCGTCCCGACAGCTGTCCCCCAAATCTTTGGCTGGTCATGGCTTATGCACTGTGGCACAAGAGTTTTCCAAAATGGTGCTCGTGAAGACACTGCACAGCGAGGACCTGTGTCAGCCACCCACTGCACATGCGATGAAACGCTCTAATTATCCTTTACCCTCACCTAAGGGAATGGGTAAAAATGGGAAAAGAGCAGGCAGGAAGGCCTGTGCTCTGCACATCTGGGGCGTCTGCTTTTCTTGATGCTCATTTCCAGGAAAGGATTTGGGTGCTAAGAAATAGCGGGTTTGCTGACGGTCCTGAAGGCACGAGGAGCACGAGGTACTGTTCATTTGCGTTACTCCCTCCTAGAACGGTGAAGTTATTCTTGCAGACTGTGAGCAAAAGTCACTTAAAAGGTAGCTGTGTGACAGAACTAATAAGTGAGTTCAACAGGTCGTAGGATACTAGCTTGATATACAAATATCAACTGCATTTCTACACACCAGCAATGAAGAATCTGAAAACACAATGACGGAAACGACTTTAACCACCGCACTGTCGTCTGTGCCTATGAGTTCGTTCATGCGTTCGTTTGTTGCTTTCTGTTTTCTATCCCACATAGGAGTAAAATCAGGTTTCTTGTCCTTGTTGGACTTACTTCGCTTAGCCTGACACTCTCAAGATGGGGGTGGAGGGAAGCTGAAGGGGTAGAGAGGGTCAAATACGTGGTGACTGAAGGAGACTGCACTTGGGGGGTGCACACACACTGTGACACACAGATGATGTGCTATAGAACGGTACACCTGAAACTTCTATGTTATAAACCAAGTAGAGACTGTGTATTACTCAGTAAGATGTTATGTACTTGCTTCTCTTACTTGTTGGTTATTTTGTTAGAAAGAACACAAGATGGTACCAGGACTTTGGGCTGACACAGAGAAGTCGATTCTAAAATTTATATTGCAACAGGAGAAGACCTAAAATGACTCTGGGAAGTAGGATAAACTAAAGGAATCACACTACCTGATTTTAAGGCTTACAATGAAGCTCTAGCAACCAACATGCTTTCTGATTCCAAAGACAGGGGACTCGTGATAAAGAGAAAGACGAATGGAGCAAATTCTCGCTCAGCGTCTGCAAAACAGCTCAGGGCACCTTCCCTCTGGGAACTGAGGTGGGTCCCACACCCAGGGATTTCAGAGTGAACAAGCTAAAGAGGGTATGTCAAAAGAAAGAGGCCACTCTGACAGCACGAGGGGTCCCCTGGCTCCACTGTGATGAGGCTTGGGCTCTGAGACAGCTCCCAGGGGGTTCTGTCCCCCATTAAAACAGGAACAGTAAGACCTAGGAGCAGGCCTGCTGTGAAGACGGACATCACATTTCAACCCCCAGGGCACAGTAAACCCTGAACAAAGGCCAACGTCTTTGCCTTTTCACCTCTATTTTCCAGGTGAGATGTTGAGGTTGTCCAGGCCCTGTCACAGAAGCCCCGAGGGCGTCCAGAGGCAATGCAATGGGGTAATTACCTTTGGTCCTGTGTCTAGCCGGGAGTAGAGTAAGTAGGTATGCAGGTCCCCGTATTTCATGAAGGGCAAAATCACCATGGGCTTCGGTGTGCCTTGAGAGCCCATTTCTATACAAACACCTGAAATGAAGAACTGAGTTAGTGACAAAGAGCCCTTGTTAGCAGTGACCAGAAAAAGCACTGTAGGGGCATTGGCCAAATTGAAACCACATGCTCAAGTGGAGAGTTAAAACAATAAACGCTCACAGCTCACATACCGTGTTCTTGAACAGGGACACACTGAGTCCACTGCTCGGTGGTTTTTCCTTTCAGATTTGTGCCAATCCTTGCAGGGGAGCTCCAAAAATTAACCTATGACAAGTAGAGCCGTTTGGAGACCCGTGGAGTTTTTGCGATATGGAGTCTAAATGAGGGGCAGTGACCGCACTAGAATTCAAGGGCCAACTGGTTTCATGTGATAGCTAATTCTTAATCCTATGAAGGCGTCTACCAGAACCTAATGCTTAAAACTATGGAAACGATTTTAGGGGCCATTAGGTAAACTCCACATCCCTAAATTTTAACAGTTAACCACAGGAAAAGCCCATCTATTATGGAATTCTAGAACTAGAGCCTGTGTGTCATCTGACACCGGGCTTGCAAAGCTCTTGCCCATTTTGTATACAAAGCACGATTGTTCTCAGTCTGCTGAAGTCAATAATCACAAATGAGTCACAGTCGTCTCTTTGACATAATAGTGTATCCAAACATTAGTTTTCACATCTCTCTGAAGCAGGCGGACCAGACATCCCATTTGAAACAGGACAGAAAGCAACGGTACTGTCCTGTTTCAAATGGTACCTGTGTTCAGTGCAGTCTCACTGGGCTAAATTCAAGGTGTCTGTGGGCTGGCCAGGACAGTACCGTTGTTTTCCGTCCTGTTTAAAACAGGATGTCTGGTCAGCCTACCCTGAAATGCCAAAGACGTTTTTAAAGTTCCCCAAAGAAATGAGCATTTATCAAGTCACAGGACAGGAAAAATAAAGTCGACAGGCTATTCAATTCCTTGTAGGCTGTTCCTCCCTTTTAGAATAGTGTCACTCCCACAGCAAACTCTGGGAACTGATCCCTCCTTGGTTTTTTAGCCAGTGGAGCTAAGAGCCAAATTCTGACATTAAATTGCACCCCATTTTACCATCAGCCTCAGAAAAATGTAACCCTAAGGAGAAGTCTTTGGGGTGAAAATCCCCATGTCATAAAGTACTTGGGGGTTACACCCAGCGTACACATCTCCGTCCTGGAGATTTCCCTTTGGACAGAGTGGAAGGGGTGAGCCCCTCTGGCCTCCTGTCCCGCATTACTCGAGGTACCTAGGAGTCGGATGACGTGCGGGTGGTTGAAGTCCTTCATGCACGCGGCCTCACTGAGGAACTCCTCGATCTCTCGCTGGGAAAAGCTGTCCACTGGAGGAAGAGACAGAAAATG
This sequence comes from Lyroderma lyra, assembly GCA_004026885.1. Classification (NCBI taxonomy): domain Eukaryota; kingdom Metazoa; phylum Chordata; class Mammalia; order Chiroptera; family Megadermatidae; genus Lyroderma; species Lyroderma lyra. The sequence continues at coordinate 93,837 of PVJL010005429.1, read as the reverse complement.
TCAGGTGTGAGTGACACACTCGGTGAAGGGGAGGAACAAGAGCAATTTGTTCTGTGAGAGTAGAACCAGGCACGGACAAAGCCATAGCGACAGTACATGGGTGAGTGGTTTGTCAGGGGCAGATGGGTGGCGAGGGGGGTGAAGAGGTGGTGTAGAGACGGGGACTTCTGCATGACACTGACAGAGGACATAGAACATGATGCATTTGTCAGAACCTACAGGATGGGTAACACAGGCTGAACCCTAATGGAACTGGTAGACTTCAGTCAATAATATATCAATGTGGGCTCGTCAATTGTACAACACGCACCAATGCAAGGTGTCAGCAACAGGCAGGCTGTGTGAGGGTGGGCATGGGGGAACGCTGTAATTTCTGCCCAATCTTACTATAACCTAAAACTGCTCTAAACATTTAAGTATATTAGTTAATAAAAGCCCTAAAATCAAGTGCAACTGGTTTGTTGCAATGTGTTTTGCCTTAAAAAAGGAAATAACAAGTGCCTCTGTCAGCACGTCCTACAAGACTGGTTGCTCAACCCTGCCTTGTCTAGACACACTTTCGTACTAAGATTCTGGAATTAAACCACCTTAAGAGAGACATTTAAAATCCAATACTGTGCTAAGTGACAGAAGCCAGTCAAAACAGGACATATACTATGAGATCCCACTTACATGAGGTCCTTAGAGGAGGCAAGTCCATAGGGACAGACGTGTGGGGTGGGTGCTGGGGGTGGGGAGTTGTTTAACAGTCAGTTTTGAAGGATGAAGAAGTTCTGGAGAAGGCCGTGGTGATGGTTGCACAACAGGGTGAATGCACTTAATGTCTCTGAACTTAAAAATGGTTAGGGTGGTGTATCTTATGTTAGGGTATTTTACCACAATTAAACCAACACGCACACACACACAAAGCTAGGTGTGCCTTAGAGAATCTGCTTTTACACGGTCCAAGGATTGACGACGTCACATGAGAGCCTCTAGCACAGTATCTGTGCATCCCATGGGTTTGGGATATATTAAACCTGTGATTAAAGTATGTTTTAAAAAACAATTTCAGGGAGTTCCCTGGTGGTGTAGTGGCTAAGGTTTCGGTGCTGTCAATGCTGCGGCCTGGGTTTGTTTCCCAGTCAGGGAACTACCACATTAAAAAAAAAAAACCCAAAAAAACAAAAAACAACAACAACAACAAAAAAACAATTTCATAGACCTGCATACGTCTGGCCTTCTCTTGTAGCTTTGCTGCAAGCAAGCAGGTGGGGGAGAAGGGGTGGGGATCTGCCTGCAAACCCCTCCCCTGGGGGACCAATGTGCAGGGACCATTTTTATAAATGAATGAAAATTTCAGTCTCTGGCTCTGGTTAAAAAGTCTCAATACTAACTGTTTTTAATCTATCGTATGTCTCAATGCTTGGTGTAGAGTGGATTTCAATTTAACTTGACTCCCTGATCGAAAATCATATTGGATTTATCCAGATGCTAGTGAGGGAGCAGCTGCCCACGCCTGGAACAACGGGCGTAATCGGTGACAACTCACATTTCATGGTCTTCACAGCCACTTTCTGAGAGGTCCCATCTTGCTGACTAAGATTTCCTTCCATGACAGACCCAAACTCTCCTGTGAAGGAAAATAACATCGATGGGGACCCTGTGCAAAATCCCCGCTGCCCGCAGACACACTCAGTGCCAGGGCTGCTGTTGCCATGTGGCCCGAGACTGGCCCACACACGGCATCCGGACAGAGCTGCCAGGCCACCCCCACTCGCCAACCAGGCCCAGGTCAGGCACTGGCCTCCTGCCTGCCACCAGCTCGGGTGGCTCAGACTTAGTTCAGTTCATCGCTTTATTACAGGACAACGTGGTAAATGTTTTTGAAATTCATGAAGTAGAAATGCTGAATGCCATTATCATTCCTCCTAAGACCAGTTTGACAGATTAAACATCTATTTTCACTCTTGTTCCCACTGAAGTAGGACGGGGCCAGGAAAGGCAAACTGGAGAACGAGAGGAATAAATTTAAACGATATAGGAAACTGGCCAATGGATTGCACGCTCTTCACTGAAGGGAATTCAGATTTTCAAGGCCTTCTGTGTGCGAGGCACCGGAGAGCGCCTTCATGTGCCGAGTCTGCATTTTGAAAATTGCTACTTACATTTTCATTGCAAATGGCAAAATACTAGAACTATGTGTATAATCTCTTAAAGTCACAGAAATGGTATTTTACTTCATAAATACATATTTTAACAAATTACTGTGAACAGCTTACTTTCTTACCCACATTTTTAAAAGAATTAGACTGCTTACCTTCGCCCAGAATTTTTCCAAGGATTAGAAGGTTCCTGTCAATCACTACATCTTCCAGCTTATTCTGCAGCTCCTCGCTGACTCCCAGGCTGTGTACTGTAAAAGGAGCGACAGGGGCGATAGGAGTTGTCAGGGCGCTTCCTTTCATTGGAATATAATTAAAACGATATATGTAAGGTCCCATAATATAAACTTTTTTTCATTATATACTCATAGCTCTCCCTCCCTCAGATGCCAGTAATAAAACATCACGCTTAATTCTGTGATTAGAGTGAGTAAAATGAAACCTTCAGGACGATTAATTCTGAAGGATTATAAAATATCAGGACACGTGGAAGCTGGCACCAGACTCCGGTCTGGGCGGTTTGCCCTTGACCAGAAGGAGCAGGAAGAGAAGTCAGCAGTCACTTTCTAGGGGAGTGTTTACTGTTCTAACCCTAAGGACGGGGAACAAAGGAGCCAGGGAAGGGCATGCAGAACCACAGGAAGCACTGAGAGCACAAGGCTCTGTTCTCGCATGGCACCTGGTGTCTCTTGATGAGGACATGGAAGGTGCCAAACTAGTGGGGGCTGGAGAATAAGGTCTTTGGTGATCAGGTTAGCTATGCACTGACCGGAAGTGCCATCAATGAGACCAATTAACCAGGAGAGGGAGACTGACTCCATGACCACTCAGACTGTACCAGTGAGGGAGTGAGCAAGGTCTTGAAAGAAAAGAATTGTGGATAATTAGCAAGGACACATCAGGTCTTAGTGAAATTTAGAAAAACTTTTATCCAGATGGTCCTCCAGTAAAAGAAAGAAATTGGTATAAATTAAGAGATTTTTAAAAATGCAAGAACAAACATCTGAAAGTCAAAGTTCTAGATTAGGAAAGTAAGGAAATTAATAACATTCAATGTCACACCATTCTTTATTTCATAGCAACCCGTATTCCATCATTCCCATAGTTGGCTTTGTGTTGTTTTTGATTTTTGGCAAACATCTAGAGCTTGCATTTGATAATATTTGCACACACTTTCAACTTTGTTTCTGAAATTATTCAAGAACATAGTGATCTATTCTCACTGTTCAACTAGAAGCGTTCCCACTCTGATTTAGCCAAACTATCATTGTTACGAAGTTCCCTGGGTTGGTTGCCAGGAAAAAAGAGAAAACGAGATCTGAGATGGCCAGTTGTTTTGCTGCTTCCTTTATATCCCAACCTCTACCCACATCTTCTCCATCACCCCCGAGTTCCTTCCTCCCCGTGTCGCACAGCACCAGGAACCTCTGCCCCCCTGCTTCACCCCAGTAAACCAGCCAGTGGGGAAGCACAGGGCAGTATTTGACTACACACCTGCTGCTTGCTGAAGATACCGTGCATATCAAACATTTCCACTCTTTGACTCTTTTGGCATTTATGAGAAACTTGTTAATTCATTTGTTTTTCTTTCTTGGCTCATGACTATTTGAACATTTACCACAAAAGGGAAAGGAAAGACAACTTACAGGTGAGTTCCACGGCTCGCCGACAGAAGGACTTCTTTGCCGTGTAGTGGACGACCAGTTCCAAATCCTCCCCTGTGAAGGCATTCCTGGATGAACGAGAACAGACATCTGACACTACGACCACAGCTAGCTGCAAGCCATGTGCCGTCTTGGCTGTCCTGATCATGTGCTGTCCGAGACGCATTTTCATACCACCTTGCCAAGTTGTAGCAACAGTCCTGCAGCACTGTATCGAATTTATGGTTAACTTGGGGGAAAAAAAGGATCTCGCCACCAAACTGAGCCTTCCCATCCATGAACATGGTACACATTTCCCCATTTATTTAAGTTTTGTTCTGTGAAGTTTCTGCACATCTATTGGGTGTATTCTTAGGAATGTGATGGTTTTCATACTGTTGTGGATGGGATCTCATTCTAGCACTTTGTCTTTTGTGTATTTTAAAACTACATATAATGTCCTAAAAAAATAATATATTTCCTTCTGAAGGAAAGCAAGAAGGGAGGGGGCCAAGGGGAGGCTTCGGAAGAAGCACACAAAGCTACCAAATTTCTGAAGCCTGGGAAGGACAGCCTTGCTGCATGCTGTCTCTAAGTGCTTGGTTAAGCCTCAGAAGGGAGAGCAGCACCTTTCTTCTGCACCACCCCCCCACCACCACCACAGATGCCCTCAGTTGCTCATCTAGGAGCCCTTGCTTGGCCCTGGGAGCTCATGACCAACCCAGGAGCTTTGGCCATCATCTTGGTTCTGTCTTTATTGAACCTACATTGGAGGTGGTCTATGCATCCTTCTATTTCAATTATTGTTTCCATAATAACCAGACTCTCACTTGATGACACAAATTGTATGTTGCCATTAGTTCTTGAGGACACCAGCACCTTAGACTCAGCTCCTCTCAATTACTGACTGAGTCTGAAAGTCTCCACTCAGAATCACAGCAATTAGAAGTGGCAATGATCTTGGAGACCATTTAGAGAGACATAATACAAAGGAAGCCTGGAAAAATTAAAAGACATGTCTCAGTGACAGAATAAATGCCAGACCCCAGGTGTCACATCCTCTAGCCTGGGGCTTCCCCACTGTGGGCCAGGTTCCCTGCACCACAGGGCCTTTGTACATACTGCTCTTTCTTCAGCTTTTAGCTCAGATGTTAGCTCTGCAGGGAGGCCTTCCTGCCTTTCTTCAAGCAGTCAAATCTCCTGCTATACACTCTTAAAGTGCTTTTATATAGTATTTACCACAGTTGCCATTTTATATTCATTTGTGTGATTGCTACCTGATTTACCCATTAACTGTGAGCCCTGTGAGAAATGGGGTGGTGCATATCCAGGATTCAGATGGCATTTTGTCTATGTCTTTAAAATAGTCGTTCTTAAAACATAAATACTAAGACGCACTAATTACAAGGATAGAGTTGGAAGTGCTGTGGGTACTCAGCTGCCATGACTGGGATGGACACACAAAGGGCAGTCTAGCCTCCCCGGACGATCTCCCCCTCCATGCCTATGGGGGTTTTGGAGGGAGTGCAGCATGCTAACGGCGTGGAGCTGCGAGACAGACTGCACGGCCATCTCCAACACACAGCTACCTCCCCCTCATTCTGTCCCACACCAAGCTGTCAACAACCTGCCTGTTCTACAAAATACTTCCTCCGCTCCATGGGTGATAAGCTGGATTTCACGGAAATCCAAACTCACTGTGGAGGGCCTGGAGGAGCACACTGAGCTCCCGAAACAACATTTATACACACAGATTTCTTTTTACGGGTCGCTCTAACACGGCTCCTCATTTTCCTTGATATTCAACTACTATTGGTTATAAAGGTCAGAAGCATAGGGAATAAGAAAAAGAGCTTCATTTAAATTTGAAGACGGAAATATAAAGATTTTCTCTATTAGAAAAACCATAGAAAATCTGTAAAATACAGCAACTACACAGAATCATCCACAATTATACCATCTGTAACTGCGAATGCTTTGGTGGATTTCCTTCTAGTATTTTATCTGTCTTATTTTATTATTACTATTTTTAATAATTAGGACCATTTTAAAGATTCTAATAAAAATTCTCATTTACCGGCAACTGAGTTGGAGTGGTCAAGGCCTGTGGATGGTCTTGGCTGTAATTGAGCCCCCTCCAGGCTGATTTCCACCGCACACCTGCCTCAGTGAGGTATGTGCCGGCCCCAGGGCACCCCGCTGGGACACGGGAGAGCTGGCTCAGAGGGACAGGCGTCGACACCTGGCAGAACAACCTCATGGATACCGCTGAGCATCTTATCAGGGACACTCACCCAAACCTTGTCTCCTGGACTCTCTTTCTGATGGCCAGAGAGACATACAACACCAGCCCCATCAGAACAAATCCGCAGAAGCAGCCCAGGACAATGAGCACAGGGTCTGTGCTGCCGGGTGCCGGGGTGGATGAGGGGGCAACACCTGCCCAACCTGGTGAAAGACCAATAGAGCAACTCAGAACACCTGTTTGGGACCCGCAATGCCTAAGAAACAGTGGCTTGTCACAGGGAAAAGCAGGTGGTCAGAGGCTTCAGAACTTAGTCCTGCTACGTTGGTGACCTACAGATGCAGGCAGCCCTTGTTGTGCCAGCACCAGGGGAGGCTGCGCAGAGGGATTCCAGAACCCGTGGGCAACACCCTTCATGTCAACCACACAGGCATGAGGAAGTGAAAATATGGCATAACTAGTACTGTTTGGGGACACTGTAGTTAAAACACTGAGAATGGGAATGCTTTATTTCTTTGTGAACACTTATCAAGAGTAGTGTGACCGGGGCTTGCCTCCCCTAGTCCTGTGACTTCTGACGTGGACACAATCTACTTTCTCAGCCCATGAGCTGTCCCTTTGCATTCTAAGTTTGGATGGGCCTCCAGCCTTTTATCCTTTGTGCCTTCAATGCTGTAAAGCATCTCTGGGAGTTCCTTCAGGTGAAGACTCTGGCCGGTGTACCTTCCTCTGGGACACGTCTGTCCTCTTGGGCAATGATCGCTCTGGCCGCGGGGCACTCCCACCTTCTCTGAGTCCCTCGGCCATCCCTGCCACACACACTCAGCTCAGAGCCCAACTCCAGTGTTCCCTCTTCCTTTCCTGGCTGTCGTCTCCCTCTTGTAATGACCCATTTTTGTAAACTGTCAGGTGGGTTAGTCATTGGGTGACAAGGAGGCAACATGGCGATGTGCCTCAGATGTTTGTGAACTGAATAACGGAAGTGCAGTGACCAGGCACCGACAGACTGAGAGATGTGCCTCCCAGGTCGCAGTGCGGCCCGAAGAGCCTGCAGTAAAGAGTGTGCTCTGTGCAATTCCTCATATGAAGGTAGCTCACACTTGTTCTCTGACTCAACCGCCATGTATGCATACTGGAATTGTGCAAAGCAAGGGCTGCCAGGATAGCAAAGCTTTTCACAATGCTGGAGAGTTCAGGGCACATGAAGATTAAAGCTCTGTCACGTGAAAGTCTGAACTTTTAACCTGTGCCCTTAGCATTGGAGTCTCACTGTCTTTGAATTTCTACCAGGCAGACAAGCGTTGTGACCCCACCACCAGTTAGTTACTCATGGTCCCCAGGAACCATTCTATGGCTCCAATTCTGCACTAAAGGAAGCATGTGTTTGAGCATCATGGGAAAAGTCAAACAGGGAGTCAATGGTCTGCTCACAAGCTCCGTTTGCCATGGGTTCAAAAGTCATGTTTGCAAGGGGTAAATGCACAAGTCACGCTGACATGTATGCTTGTGCATGGAGTTAGTGGCAGTGGTTAACATCAAACCACTGGGATGGGGTGGGGCAAGACAGAGCAAAGGTGGTTGGTCCCCTGGTCTGTGGAAGCAAACACTGCAGGCCGCTGGGGGCACCACAATGGCCCCATACCAAAGGACACTCCAACAACCTGCAGAAGGCAGCATGCAGGACTGGGCACTGGCTCAGGGAGCCCGGGGCCACCTGAGGGTGGCTCCCCCAGGAAACACTGCACGTCCTGTGCTGGTCAACACGAGGCATGCTGGCCAAGGCTCACACAGGCAGGGACACGGCAAGTGGCACTGATGGAAACAGCACAGTGGACACTGGTTAGCAGTAGTGAGCAAATAGTGCCGGTCGTAGAGAGTAAGGCATGAGCCGCCCACCTCTCCAACATTCAACCGCTGTATGTCACTTAGCTACGTGCAGTTAGCAAGTGCAACCAGGTACCCAGGGAGCCAGCCCTCCTGTCACTTAGGACCACTCACAGTGACACCAGTGGGAGGACTGGCATGTTGGCATGGCGTGTACCTCCCCCTTCCTCAACCCCATGCATCCTCTTTACCACTGCCAACACGCCTTTGGCCTTTATTCCTCAGCCTGAACCCAGCCATCCAGCCTGGCCGGACACACTCTGTCGCCCATGGGGCGCCCGCTCTCACCATGTGCAGGGACGAAGACTTTCACCGGGGCACTGAAAGGCCCCACTCCTCCTTTGGTGACTGCCGCGACCCTTACTGTGCAGGTGGCATTGTGGACTGGAACGGGAATCTGAGCGCGGCTGCCGTTCTGGCCAACGTCTTCAGACAGCTCTTTCTGGGGACGGAGAAGAAAGGAGAGGACATGAAACACCAAGGTGCCACTGCTGCTCCCGAGGGAAGTCAGCCCTCCCGCATCCCGGGGGGGCGGTGTGCTCCTGCAGCGACCCTCCCTCAAACCACCGTGGGCTCCTGCTCCATGCAATTATAAGAATTTTGACTAAAATCTCCACGTAGGTGGGCACGGACTCTACTTTTTTCCTTCCAGTGTGACAAATGCACAATTAGTCCAATTTTCAAACATCTGGTTTGATTTCTGTGTTTAAGCCACGGCATGCAGCATGAGCCACTGAAACACAGGAGAAACCCGATGTCTGAAAAAATAACCGGACTGCAGGTTTATATAACACTTTGCCCTTTGTTTCCCAACCTTGCCTAGAATGACGTTCCCTGGGGTTATCGTGTGTCCGGGGTCGGCTTTTCAAATGGGGACTGTAGGAGTGGCAGCCCTAGGGACATGTCTTTATCTCCGAATTCTGGAGATCTGACTTCACAGAGAGAAAGAAAGAACTGTCATGTCCTGTGCAGCATGGAGGTCCCAGATCACCACTGATCAGCAGGGGCCTGCTTTGGGGGGTAACTTTGCCTCCTGGTCATTCAGTCTCAAGGCAGTCTGTTCTAACCATGGTGCAGCGTGGGCAGCTCAGCCCTTGAAGAGAGGGCAGTTCTATCACTTGTGACCAAGGGGTCACCGAGGTCAGCCGCCTAGAGATTGTTTCTAAATCTGACAGGCAATGGCCATCAGGTCCCAGAAACGCCCTCAGACAAGGGATGAAAAGGGAAAATAAGGTCTTAAAATTGTTTTGTTTTTTTTCCTCTCTCATTGGACTCTGTTGTTGCAAAGAGACATAAAGTAATTTTTGTTGTGGTTACTTAAATTTAAAAAATTAACAATGAACAATTTTTTGATATATTCAGGCAATATCTCTTTTAGAAATCATGCATTTCATTTTTAGTCAACACAGTTTTTTTTGATTGAAATATATTTGACATGTAGCACTGTATAAAATTTAAGTTACACAGCATATTGATTTTATTCATTTATGTATTATATGATTGCTATTGCACCTGTAGGGAACCTGGCATGTCACATAGTGACCATTTCTTTTGAGAGGTCGCAGTAATTACGATCTAGTCTGTTGGTGAGTGTGATGGTTATAACGCAGCACGGTGGTCTGTATTTACCACACCGTGGATTAGAACTGCAGGACTTATTTGCTACTTGTTGCAAGTTGGTAGCAAGCCCTGTTTTGATTAGGGGTTAGTTGGTCCTTCTCTAATTTGGTGGGACAGAAAATCATCAAACAGAGTAGCTCCCTGCTCCAAATGCCAGTCCCACTGCTGTGAGCCAGGTGGGTAGCTGAGGGAAAACATAGCTGCCTCAGTTTACCACCTGACAGCTCTTCATGCCCAACCAGGAGCACAGACCTGCTTCTGCTTCCTACTTTTTGTCGACAAAGGCTCAAATACAAGACCTCACTTATGAGATAAATTATCTCCAAATCAGAGGAGATGTATGCTTGCGAAAGGATTTAATCCCTAGAAGATGAGAAATGTTAATAAAAAGAGAATTACCCTTTGGAAAATAAACACAAAGGTTGTTTATAATACCTATTGGTCTAGGGCCTAGGAGTCACTATAGAAACCCAAAGAACCTACTTAATTTCCACCTCCTGCTCCTTAAGTGAGTAGAAAGGTAATCCTTGTCAAGTGCTTGCAAGAGCCCCTCGCCTGGGGCTAATGCCACTAAGTGCAGTGACGGTCACCATCACCCTGCGCTGAGGATGCAAATGATGCCAGGCATTGCTCACGGGTCACACTTTTTGGAAATACATGAAGAATCATCCGGCTTAGGAGTGGAATTATAATACACGCTAAAGTAGTGATTAGAAAGATGATAAATACTTCAGTGGCTGTTTAACAATTTCCTCTAAGATATTCTGAAATGGCAAGCTCCCAGGTAGTTCTAAAATAATGACTGTTTTTAGAAGTTGACCTAATTTATCCATTCTGTTATGAGATCAAGTGTGTAAAGAGAGGAGTGACCATACCCACATCCTCAAATTTTATTTTCGTGTTGACTTTGAAAGCTAACAGAGAAACCCATTTAAAATCAGACACATGCAGGAGCTGCCCTGTGTGTACGACCCTCACCATGACAGGTGCCGACCTCAGAAGGGGGCGCTGTGTCCCTGGCACGAGGGGGTCAGTCGTGGGCACGCGCCATGGGCCGACTGCCTATTGCTTGTTTATGACCTTTCATTTTTCACCACCATAGGCTTATAGCCTTGGGGACTTAGAACTAAGCACACTCCCAGGAAATGAAACGCAGCACGATACTGACTACAACTTCACTCCCGTATGAAACGTGGGCCAGGCCTGTCGGGGAGCGTCCAAGCACATCTTCACATTGAGACTTCTTGTTTCTCAGATGTGGCATTCATTAGGGCAACCGCAGTGGTGTGTGTGTTTGGTTATCAAAAGGCTTTACCACCCCCAACTCCGTAGGGGCTCGCAACCCTACTTCTGCAACCAGATTTAAGAAGATGGCCCTTCTCACTGCTTCAAAGAACAATAATGTGGAAAGGACTCCCAGATAGAAGTTTGTCATGTTCGAAGATCACAGGCATCAATGCAAAACTCTCCCGTCTTTACACTCAAACACGTCCTGTTCTGACTTCTTTCTGCTAGGAGGCCACGTGGTGGGACGAGAAATACTGTATCATGAAGAAAGCCAAGGGCATCTGGGAAAGTCCAAGGGAGCTCTGAAAAACACTGGCCTTGGCGTCAGCCGGACCTGAATTCCGATCTCAGGGCTGCCACTTTCGAGCTTTGTAACGCCGGGTATGTTACTCAGTATCTCTGAGCTCCAGTGTCCCCCAATGGACACTGAGGAGAAGAGTTTCTTCCTCCCCGTGTCTCAGAAGGTGCAGCGAATTGCTTTATGTGAAACACTTAGCATGTGGCCTGGCGCACATCACGCCATCAGCAGGGGCTACCTTCCTCCCGTACTGTGCTCAACAAGGCGCTATATTGGGGTCTTCTTTCCCTACAAATTTAAGTCCTTCCTGCAGAACTGGCCTCGTAGTATGACTCAGGGCTGTCTTGTTCCCCAAACCAAGATGTTTGTTTGACCCATTCATCGGGTTTATCACCACTGTAGGTTTCTCCTCCAGGCAAAATGTACCATCCTTGACTGACCCCTGGGTTTCAGAAGTGTTTCAGACCTCTGAGTGGCCTGTCTCACAAGGAACCCGCCTGTTCTTCGTACCTTAAAATGACATGGGCACACTCTGCCTTCCTTTGATAGTGAGTGAGAGGGAGGAAGGAGGAGAAGAAGATGGGGAGCACAAGCCAACACCCAGGCCCTCAGCCTGCCAGCGAGGAACCCCTCGACCACACTGCACTTCCCTTCCCGGAGTCTCTGAGGAAGTTGGTTCTCCATAAAAATTTGCTATGAAACTTCATTCTGATCCGGGGTCTCCACCCTTTCCAAACAGTCACACCAGCGTCAGGGCCACGTCCCAGAGCAAGGAGCTCCACAAGGATAACACATATCAAAGTGAGTCTCTAAGAGATGGGCAATTCCTAGGTCGTAGTTAAACAGATTTCTTTACTACAGAACATCGTAGAGCCTGGAACTTGCCTGTATACACTTTGGGTCTTCAAGAAAAGGCATAATATGCAGCAGTTTATAAAACTTATTTGCTCACTGAACTCTTTTCCATCTTATGGGAATGAGAATGGGATGGAAAACACTGGTCCACCCATGGCAGGACTGTCCCATTCACAGAGGGACGTTCTCCCATTGGTTAAGATGCCGGCCGGGTCCACGCATAGAGTTCACAGTGCTATAAGCGCCCTAAGAGGCAGTTCATGACCTGCATCCACATGGTGTAAGGATGGGCAAGACATTCTTCAACCTCAAGGAGAACAGACTGTACTTGCTCCTGACCTTTAGATTTTGAGCTTCTATTTGGAAGACAGAGGGTATCAAGAAAAACAGAACAAAAACAGGTCAGTATCTTCATCAAGATCTAGGAAATGTGCAAACAGTGAGTATCACGAGTTTCTTAGTCTGGAAGTGACACAACAGTTGTGGGATAATAAAGGCATAAACTTTGAAAACTAAGTTTTCAGCACAACCACAGTAACTCACCCTTATTAGAATAATGACTGTGAATCTCTTTCAAAAATATCCAATTGTTGCTTTGCATAAAGAAGAAGGTGCAGCTTTAGTTTTCTGAAAATGGAATGAAAGGACAATGAGATGAAGAGATGAAGTTGTATCTAACTATTGTCCCTTTGACATGAAGAATGTTCTGGAAGTAGAGGTGAAGGATGCAGAGGTCACTTCGTCACTTTGGGTTGCAGGCTCCTCCCAGGGCTGGCTATTCTTATGTTTTTATCTGCCACCCCTCTCAGCTGAGTGGAGAGCTCAGCTGCACCAGCCTGTTAGCTACGGTAAAGTGAGCCACTGAGTCTTCTGTTGTCACGAGCGTCATGATGCACGAAGTATATACAGCACAATGGTCACAATGCCAATGGCCATCTCACTGGGATGACCCAGCATCTCCAAGGACGTAATGACTGGAAAGGTCACAGCCCTGACTGACAGCATTGTTCTCACTGCCAAGGGCACGAGTCTGAACAAAGGCGACAAGAACACACAGTCCAGCTGAGTGTTAGTGACAGTTAGTACAATAGACTCCCTGCTATGTCACACAGGGTTTTTGTCACTCCTGCCCTTCAGTTCCAGGATCCCTCTACAGAAGGAAGACAGAGGGTGGCTTGCCACTCACGTGTCTGCTGATGATCACTGTCTTCTGCCAGCCAGCCCGAGAAAGAGTGCTCACTGAGTGGAGACACCATTCCTGCTCCTCATGTACTGCCCTGAGAGTTTAGCGCTGTGAAAAGGAACTTTTCCCTACCTGACCCAGGCAGGGTGCACCCTGCACAATGTCTGGGGACAAAAGACTAAGACATGTGGCGCTCCCTCGTTGTAGCTGGAACTCTCCCCTGCAGCGTTTGAGCAGCAAGGGATGCCCTGTAACCAGTTACTATGAGGTACAAGACTGGGGGCTTCTAAGCCCTCTTCTTTCTCCTCTACTTCCTTCACCGACCACTCCCAACGGTCTGCTTCCTAATAGATAAACTGAAGCATGAAAAGCAAAAGAATACACCTCAAGTGTCCTACTGAAAAACAGCAGTTCTAGTAAAAGCTGGAAGATGTGAGGTTGAGAATGATGGAAGCAAAGCTTGGATGTCACCAGGGGGAGCAGCTGCCCACCCCCCACCCCGGTCCCTCTGTTGTTATTTTCCTGTGCCGTCCTGTACAAATGCCATGAGGATGCTACAGTCTGACCGATCTCCAGGGTTAGACTGATCAGGAACGTGAAACAGTAAAGAAGCATGACAGCAGGAACAAGACAGTCCTGAGGACGGAATCGGGGTGTCTGCCCTATCCCAAAGCAGTCAGCGTCACCTCCACCCTCTTCTTTTCCCAAGTGGAAAGGGGACCTGTCTGGGAGCTGCCCACCCCACCCCCCATACCCAGGGATCACTACTCAGCTGTGTCCCCTGCTTTGGTCTTGGGTCAGGTGTTCTCACCAGAGCTGTGATCGTCACATCAGGATGTCCCTCTGGCTTGCCTGGAGTCTCGCCTCTGGAAGGGCACTGGCTGGTACTTAGGGAGGCAGTCACTCACACACAGACCCTCTGCTTTTTGTTTCCCATTGTGCAGTGACACTAGTATTTACACCAGACAGCCCGCACCCAACTACACAGGCTCTTGCCATCTTGGTGGGTGAGGCAGGGGCTAGCTGACATCTGACACATCGATGTGTGCCCCAGTCCCCAGCACAGGCTAATATCACTGACAATTCTCATGGTTAATGTTACGTGCTAACGTGGCTAGGCCATGGTACCCAGATACGTGGTCCAGCTCCAGCCTAGATGTTGCTATGAAAGGACTTTAAAGATGAGATTAACATTTAGATCAGGAGCTTAGGGGGAGAGTGCAAGGTTGTCCTCAGGGCTGGGTGCCCTCCACAGTCCCTGGACCCCCGTTTCCGAGGCAGTGTGCTGCCCCCCCCCACCCCGCCTCGCCCTCAGTCACATTGCTGGGGCGGTGGAGGGCTGGCCCGGCCCACCATCCTCTCTACATTCTCCATGAGCAGCAGAAGCAAGATGCTGGGTGACCTGCCAGTTACTACTACACTCTGGTGGAAAGAAGGCAGATTTGAAGGTTATTCTTATCCAGAAACCCAATGTTCTTACTTGTAAAAGGTTAATAGTCATATCAGCCATCTACATAATATACAACTCTCAAGTTATACTCCTGGGCTCAAGATGCTCCTCGGCTCCCTTGCCATCCACCAAATTCTATCGCACACCTTGGCCAGTTCCAGGGCCCTGATCACACGGCCAGGCCTATCCGGTCCAGCTTCACCTTACACCTTGCCCCTAAAAGCATTCATGTGTCAGGCCCTTGAGTGAGTCATGACCCCCACAAAGCTGTTACGTTATGCCTCCTGTCACGTTATCCTCTTCCATATGAACTCCTGCATCTTCACCTGTCAAAAATATTCCAAGTCCAGATCAAGCACCATCTTTGCTGGAAAGGCAGTCTAGTCTGCACAGCCTAACCACCCCTGACCATGAGCCTTTTGGAGCTGGTCAGGTGGGCAGTGGAGTCGGTCAAGGTAGAAGGACCACCGTGCAGCCGTGTGGAGCACGGGCTGTGTGCTTCTCACCGCTCAGGGTGCTGAGCTCTTAGCCTGAGGACCAAGGACATAGGAAAGGGTCATTTGCACCTCACCCAACAAACTTTTCTCCCAATCTCTTTAAAACATATCAGCTCTTTCTTTCCTCTGAGTTCCTTCTTCATCATTCCCTCAGTCCCATGGAACTTGGGGGCAGGGAACCTGCGTCACCAGGCTGATGCTCCAGCTGTCTGCTGTTCTGTGAGTGACAACAGCCTTGCTCGGGTCCGTTGAGTCTCGTGTCTAATTTCTGCTCCTAGGGAGCTGGGGCAGGCGGCTTGTTGCTTACTAAGCCCTCTGGTTACCCCTTGCCATTCTCTATGAGGCTGGGTTCTTCCCTGACAACATTCTTCAGAAACGTGCCCTCTGGAATTTCTAAGAGGCCATGCACTGCCAGCCCGCTGAGCCCCGTAGCTCCTTGCTCTTCTGCTATGGCTACCTGGGTGTTCACAGCATCTTCCCGTAAGAGCCCAAGTTCCCCAAGGGCAATCGTCAGGTGGTAACAGAGATGAGTTTCACACATAGGTATGGCATCAACAAGTGGGTGGGTGGGTGAGTGACTGAGGAGAAAGCCCCCACGAGCCCTTGGAATGTGGTAAGTATCCAGTTACCTCTAATTTTAATGATATTCTTTGTCTCCCACTGAAAGGGCCTTGCCCAACTCAATAACACTTGATCTTCTCACAACAAGATGTGCTTCTGAAACAGCATTCAACCAGCAAACGAGAGGAGACATGCACTCCGTTATGGTAGTGCTCAGACTTACGAAAGTGTTGGCACTCCGCCACACGTGAGATATCCGGAAGCCCACCAGGTCCCCCTCCTGTCGTTCAATCGGCGGCTTGATCCAGCTGACATCCACCTTGTTACTAGATTCGTTCAGAAACACAGTGACGTTCAAAGGTGCAACGGATGGGGCTGAAAAGGAAGAGGAGAGAAGGATGAAGAACCACCAAGGAAAGCACATGGAGATTCATTCTCTTCTTGGTTCTTGAACGTTTGATTCTTTAATGTTCTACGGGAAGCCCTTAGCCAAGACCGAAACAAGTAGCAGATTTCCACCCGCTTTTCAATTAAGAATCCTTGAGATAGTACCTGAGTCTTAAAAAGCCAGCCCTTTCCAAACTAAAAGAACAAAGAAGAGGGAGGCAGGGAAGACAGTAGTGTTGCTCCTCCGGGGGAAGCAAAGCAGACACAGTTCTCCAACAGACACCTGTGGGGCAGAAGGTCAACCAGACCAGCTGGAGGTCAGGTCTGTGTCACATGAGATGTGCAAGGCAGGGCGCTCTGCACAGCTCAGAAGGAAGCCACCACTTTAAAATCCAGAGGCAGGTGACCGATGGTCTGAACAGAGCTAACCAGTCAATAAATTTTCATATACATGCAAGACATTTCATTATTGAAGATCAGAGGTTAATTACTGGGCTAGATGTCAAAATGGAGCATTTAGCACTGGTTTTGATTCTCTCGTATGCAGTAAATTCTGCTAAGTCACATACCCAGTTTATGTAAAAAATGTCTATTATCTCTCACAAGGACACACGGATAGTAAAAGTTAAAGCACTCTGGAAAACAGCACTGAAGTTGTATCTGTATGTTCAAAGTAATTTGGGAAACAGGTCAAGGTCATTACTACATTGATTTTTGGAAGGAACGCAACTTTATCTATTAAAACAGAAAAAAATATGCTCTTTCCAGGAATTCTGTTGAGGAAATTCTCCTATAGCTGGTGTTACAGTCTTTGAAACATAACAGCGACTGAAAGAAATAAATGTAATGCTCAGTCAGTAATTATGATATAATAAATTTTGATACATTTTCCGATGGAATACTTACTATCCAGCCACCTAAAAAAATTAGGTGGGTCATGTGTATTGAAATGAAAGGATACCTAATGGAGGGGAAGATCGAATCACTAAAAAGTATGTATGAATGATCCATTTAGGAAAAAAATGTGTTTTATATACACACTCACACGCACACACACACACACACACACACACACACACATGCACATATATATACGTAGAGAGAATAAAAACAACGAGAATAATGTATACCAAAGCACTGCCTGTAGTTTTATTTAGGGGAGATTACATTCTATATTTCTGGCATGTCTAAAAGGAAAATAATAGGGAACCATAACCCTCTTCAACCTGCTGATTCCAGGAGCAGTTAGACGAATTTCAGTTTAGGATGTGCCACACAGCTAAGGCTATTTCTATGAAATGAATCACATACTTTCAAATTTGTCAGAATTCTTGGACAAATGTGGCCGACTCAGCGTGTCTTTATATCTGCTCCCTCCTAAGACTCCCTCTGTGATGACAGCAAGGAGTTTAAAACAGTATAAACTCACGAGGTAAAGAGGAGCCAACAGTAGAAGAGAAGTTTCAACATAAATTTGAAAGCTGAAAAAGACATGAAAAAGGAGTAATTAACTCAGCAAGCTAATTCTTCCCCAAAGAAACTAGAGAGGCTCAGAAGCTGTGGGCCCAGGTACTAAAACTGGCAGATTGAAAGTTTGATCAAGAAGTAGTTAGCCCAAGACCACTCTTGTCTATTCCCACACGCTGGGCAGGTACACCCTCAAATTCCCACAGGACACAGGCTGCTTTATTCTCTGAAATGAAAAGCCTCTGGACTTGGGGCATCAGTAGAAGGGAGGCACGACGAGGAGCCAGACCGACAAAGAGGGAAACAAGTGAAGGTTTGTGCCCTGGATGAGAAGGACATACCTCACCTCATCTCACCTGGCTCCTAGAACATCTGCAGCCATGGTTCTAGTCCCGAGGCAACAGACAGGAGACTTCTTTTCCAAAGAAAGTGAGCAGTCCCAGAGGAAAGAAAACCAATCTTGAAACTTGGGGATACCCAAACCAAAACACTTAGGCCACTGACCAGTCATCTGACAGTAATGTCTATAAGCCCCACCCATGCTCACAAAGCATCCAGTCAAATTGCTGGTTCTTCACTTTTCAGTAGAACGAGCGATGGCAAGCAGCAGAGGTGGAAGAAGCCTCCTTCATGACTGTCCAGGAGCAAATAACACACAAGAGAGAGGCCTTGGAGGAGACAAAGCCAAAGTAGGGAATGAGAGAAAACTAAAACAACATAAAACAACACCAAAACTGATAATTGATATACCCAAAGATAACTAAAAGTTCTTATACTTGAGAACTGAAAAAAAAATTGTCAATGAAATAGAAAACTCTTGAAATTAGCAATAAGAAAAATAAAATATTTAACAGAAGAATTAGAAGATAAATCAAATAAACCTCTAAAAATGTAGAATAAAAATTAAAAAGGTCAATTTGAGACAAAACTGAGGAAGCAATCAAAGAGGTCCAACAATAGCCTAATACAATTTCTGAAAAGAAAAATATAAGAAGAACATTTTGAAAGAAAAAAATGTACAAGAAAAAGTCTGGAAACCAAAGCACTAGAATTTCTAGATCAAGTGTCATTGAATACCTATGATGATGACTGAAACAAATTATATATCATAGTTCATCACAGTACCATAATTAAAGAGAAAAGATGTTTACAAAAACTGAAATTAAATAGTAGTTCACCTAGAAAACTCAAGAATCAGAATTCTCCGCAGCAACCCATGAAGCTAAAAAACAATGCAGAAATATTTTTTAAAGCTTGAGGGGAAATAATTTCCAATAAAAAGTTCTATATTAGGAAAAAATTATCAATACAGTAAGTATAACACAAAGACATACAAGCTTCCTATAGTTTTTATTTTTTACACATACTCTCCCTTAGCCAATTGAGAAAGTGCTCTGTGAAAATGAAGGCATAAACCAAGAAAGACAAATGCCCAGGAGATGGCTAAGGAGTCACTAGGGTGACTCTGGGGAAAAAAAAAGAAAAGAACCACATGAAAAAATTAAAGATAAAAGTGTCTGGGCCTCACTTAAGGCTAGGAATAGTCTGCTGTCAGCAATCAGACTGGAAAATCTATGATCCGAGGAGTACTGGGCAGAGTGCACATAATGGTCTTGTCACAATAGCAGGTAATAATTGACTCTAGACTGAGCACTGTTCTGGTCCTGCCTCACAAATCTTAAAAGCAAGATCCAAAAGGATCAGACTTTTTCTAATAGTTTAACAGTGTCCCAAAACAAAGTTCACTACTTACAGGAATACAAAAATACCTCGTATTCCACAAGGTCAAATTCACAATGTCAGGAGCCAATCAAAAATTACCTGGCACATCAAGAAACTAGAAAGTACTCTACATAACAGGAATATAAATGAATCCATTAAAACTGCCCCAGAAATAACACAGATGTTAGAATTAGCAAGGATGTTAAAGCAACTATTACAACTGTATTCCATATGGCCTAAAAGTTAAGTAAAAACATGAAAGATACAAAAAAAAAAGACACAAAAAATACAATGTGATAGATAAAATATATACTGGATAGAATTAATGGCAGATTAGATACTGCAAAAGAAAAGATCAGTGAAATTGAAAACACAACAATAGAAACTATCCAAAATAAAACACAGAAAAGCAGGGGGACAAATTAAGAACATCAATGAGTTACATAGCAACCTCAAGTGATCAACCTTAAAGAAGAGGAAAGGTGAGTATCGAAAAAAAATTTAAAGAAATAATGGCTAAAATTTGATGCAAACCACAAACACACACATACAAGAATTCAATGAGCCTCAAGCACAAGGAATATAAAGAAAACTACTCCAAAGCACATCATAATTAAATTGCTCAAAATCAATAATAAAGGGAAAACTAGAGACAAAACATATACAGATACCTTACATACTATGAAAGGTTACTGCAGATTTCTTACCAGAAATAATTCAAGCAAGAAGACCATAGAACAATATTTTTAAAGTGACAGGAAAAATACATGAATCTAGAATTCTGTATCTAGTAAAAGTATCTTTCAAAAACAAAGATGAAAGAAATACAAAGGTAAAGATTTTTTTCAGACATACAGAAGCTCAGTTTCTCACCAGGTCCATATGACAAGAAATGAAGTCCTTTAAGCAGGAAAATGATAACACATAAAAATGTGGCTGTACACCATAAAATGAATAACATCAGAAATGGTAACTTTATGGGTAAATATACATCTTTTTCTAATAATAGAAATCACTCTAAAAGATCATTGATTGATGGGAAAAAATAATAACAACATAGTGTGGGTTTAAACATATGTAAAAGTAAAATGGATGGAAGAATTGTATAAATACTGGAAGAAGTAAATGGACATATACTATAAGAAGGTTCCTACATGGTACATGAAGTGGTATAATACCACTCGAAGGTAAATGGTGATAATTTAAACATGCACTCCTCACTTAATGACCTACCTGTTTAACAACAGCAGGGACTTATAACCAGTTCTCCAGTGCAGGTAATCCCCTTTCTTAATGTTTGTCTAGTTCCTGCAGTTGGTTAGTATTCACTACACAAAGCATTCACAATCACACCAGACTACATATTTTGTTTGTAAGTGTGGTGTTGTGTGATAACTATTGAAAAATACATACCCCATGGTGTCACGAGACACCACAGGGCACTCGCTTTTAAGCTCCTGGCATTATCAACCAATTTGCTTAACAACCTAGTTGTAGGACCGGAACCCTGTCATTAAGTGAGGAGGAGTGCCTGTACTAATAACTTTAAAGCAACCATTAAAAGAATAGAAAGCAAGAGTTATAGCAAATGAGCAAAAAGGATAAAATAGAATAAAAAAATATTTAATTAACCCAAAAGAAGAAAGAGAAGAAAGGGAGAGCAAATTACAGATAGAACAAAAAGAAAATAAGACAGATTTAAACCCACCCATGTGAAAAATAAAATTGCGTTTTAATGAATTAAATATCCCAATTTAAAGGCAGAGATTGTGAATAAATTAAAAAGCAAGACCAAAGTACATGCTGCCTAAATGAAACACATTGAATATAAAAAAAAGGATGAATCAGATATACATGTAATCAAAAGAAAGTTAAAATGGCTATTATAATGTCAGGCAAAGTAGATTTCACAAAAATTAATATTACCAAGGATAAAGGAAATAATTTCATAATGATAAAGCAGTCGATTTATTAGGAAAGCATAGTAATATTAAACATTTATGCACAAAATAGCTTGAATATGCTTAAAGCAAAACCTGCTAGAAGTGCAAACAGAAATAGATAAATCTACAATTATAACTAGACTTCAGTGCCTCTTTGTAAATAATTGATAGAAGTAGGCAGAAAATCAATACAAATACAACTTGAAAAACCCAATCAACCAACTTGACAAAGCTGACATGGAATACTCCCTCTAATAAGAGTGAGTGCAATACACATTTCTTCATGAGCACGCCATTTATCAAGATAGAACATATTCTGGGCCATAAAACAAGTCTCAATACATTTAAAAAAATTCAAGCAATACACATTATGTTCTCTGGCCCCATCAGAAAGAATTTAGAAATCAACACGCAGGTCTCCAGAAAACCCCTAAAATATTTGGAAACTGAGTGACACACCTAAACAACTAATGGGTCAAAGAGGAAATCAGGGAATATTTTGAACTGAATGAAAGCAAAACGCAGCATATAAAGATTGTTCTCAAAGGTTTTTCTTCCTGATATGAGGAAAGGAGATATTGTACAATTCTGGCACTAGAGTTTCATTTTTGCAAGGATTAAGTGCTAACAGTTTCTGGTTGAGAACTAGAGCGCTGATTGCGTAAGGCTGGAGTGAGGGGCAGGGTGGAGGTTCTGAGCGATCTGGAACTAAAAATTGGGGAAGAACATAAACAGTAAGACTCAGATTTAACAACAGTTATTCCAATATTCATAGAAAAGGGGAAAAGAAAAATCTGAGAATGCAAAAGCGGCACACAGAAAATCCCTTAAAGTTTAAAGATGTAAATAGAGTTTGCTATGAGCAAGACCATATAGAGACAATAAGGGGCTGCTGTGAGGATCTAACAAAATAACGCACGGAAAGCACCTAATACGGTCCCTGCACAGAGTAAGTGTTTGGTGAACGTGAGCCATCTTGAAATTATTCTCTTGAGTTTGGTGCTATGAGTAATAACTTTTATAATATTACACTTTAATTAAAATAATATATGTTATAAAGAGTGTGCTACTATTAATATCTTCCATGTGAAAGAAAATATTACTTATCTGTAGTTAAGTATAAGTTTGTCACCCTTTGAAAGTACAGAAGGAAATACCTTCCTTCCCACTTTCATTGGCCACCTTTCCTCCAGAGACAAAAGCCAAACAAAATGAAATTTAAACTCCCTCTCAGGCCACTGGGAAGGATTTGTTTAGTTGTGTGCCACTGGGGGCAGGACTCTAACTAGGAATTACCTCCTTCAGTTGTGCTGGCCAGGGTCCAAGGGCTCAGTGCGGACCAGCCGACCTCATTCCTGCAGGAGACGCCAACGCTGTAATTCGCCAGAGCACGCAGCTGCTCGATTTGATACAGAGGTGGTGAGGCAGAGGTGTTAAAGACCATGACGGAGCCATTACTCAGCGGATTGGCTTCCTGGACCTAAGTGAAGAGAGGACACATGGACCGAGATGAGTAAGGAGGTGGGAATGTCAGACCTGGCTCTCAAGCTTTCCGTGCATGTGGCCTTCCCCTCCACGGAGGGAAGTACCTGCTTCCTTCCAGGTCACACACCAGTGTTCCCACCGGCACCACTGGGGATTACTCATGCTGCCTGAGCAGCAACTGAGGCCCTGAGGAAAATGCCTAATATTAGCATGCACACTGTGGTTAAAATTTATATTCTAATATAAAATAAGGTAGCCCTTCCTCACTTGGAACCACCTCAATTCTTGATTTCATTCAGCTGTTTCACAGAATCTGCAACAAAGGCAACAGGCATCACATGTGAAGATATGTGAGAGTGATTTTTTTTCACTACACATTTTTTCAAGTTTTCTACAGTATGAAGTACTTACAAAATCAGAAAAGACAAATTGGCATTGAATAAAACAAAAGTCACCAAAAGCAGTGTGGGAAATAATCCTAAACCTTGTATTTATTCCCGATCATAACAGGCTTGCAATCATGGGGATGTACGATGCTGTTATTTCAGGACATATATGTGTTGAAATTTAGGCCAAGGGGACACAAATTGACCTTTTGCAATTCCAAATCTCCTAGTGACACTTCCAGCATGGTATTGGGGCCAAATTCTCAAGTTTCCAATAGGTGACAAGAAGTACCAGTCGGCCTGAGGGGCCACCAGAGAAGCAATGAGCTGCATGCTTAACTTGGTGGTGGTGGTTGGCAGAAATCACTGTTTCTTTCTTCACTTTAGAGTATGCACTTCCTTCCTGGTGACCAACCATGGAAGTTAAGGTGGAGGAAACCCGCCCATTTCAGGAGTAATGTGTGGAGTGTGTCCAGGCACAGGACGATCTTTGAAAGCACATTCCTGGAAGAAGACGGGGTTTCTATAACAGTCCTCCGTGGGTCCTGAGGGGAAAGAGGGTATAAAATGGCCTGAAGTATGTGGGAGAGTTAAAAATAGATGTAGAATATGCAGCCCAAAAATGGGTGAAGAAAAGAACTCACATCAGGACCCAAGGAAGTGCGAGGGTGTGTCCTACTATGGCGTGGACCTGAATCTCAGCCAAAACATTCATTTGTTACCAAGTCAGAGTTTAAAACTGCATTGGATCAGGAACCTGCTACAAAACTAAAACTATCCTTGCTTCCCTCAGAAATGGGAATATACTGTTAATCAGCAGAATATGCATATACAACTTCTTGAGCCAGTCCTGTCTAAGCCTGCTAGGACAGCCAGAGATAATAAGGGACTGTTATATTTGAATTTCAGGTCTGCAATGGATAATTACAGGTATAGGTATATCACAAAACTACTCATGGAATTTATCTTGTAAAATAACTTTCTTCTTATTTGCTAAATCTAGTCACCCAGCCAGACATGGAAAGGACAAAGTGTAAGGGCAAGCTGACCCAGCTGGTTGGCAAAGACAATAACCACATTGGCACCACAGGGTCCCAGGTGGGTGATGGAGGCCTGTAGTTTGGCACTCACAGAAAGCTTGTTCACTCAGGCCATGGCCCCACAAAGCCAAGGCAACTATCCTTGTGTGGGAAGAGCCCCATATCCTCTTGGACTATTCATAGCTCAGCAACTGAGTATCAGTTTTTACAAGGTCTGGTCCATGCTTCAGCTGTGTCCCTATGGAGGGAGATAGGCCTTGGTAATTCACAACAACAGAGCCCTGAGGTACATGAAGCAAAAACTGACAGAATTGAAAGGAGAAATAGACAATTCCAAAATAATACTTGAGACTTCAATTCCCCACTTTCCATAATTGGTAGAACCACCAGCCAGAAGAGCAACAAGGAAACTGAAGAACTGAACAAAATTGTAAACTAACTTGACCTGACAGACATAGAACACCCCCACCCAGCCTCAGCCGAATACACCTCCCTCTGGAGTGCACACGGAGCACTCTCCAGGATAGAACTTCTGCTTGGCCATCACCAAGCCTTGATAAATTTAAAAGGATGGAAATTGTACCCATGTACCCTCCAAACACAAGGAGTAATATTAGAAATCAACAAAGTAAGAACATTGAAGAAATTCACACCTTTGTGAAAATTAAACAACGCACTTCCAAATTATCAACAGGACAAAGAAGAAATCACAAGAAAAATGACAAAATAACGAGATGAAGAGGAAAAACACCACCACCAATGACGACAACAACAATAAATACACCCCAAAACTTACGGGACGCAGCTAACACAGTGCTCACAGTGAAATGAATGGTATAAATGCGTATATTAAAAAAGAAGACATTTAGAAGGAGCAACAAAATGGTGGCATGAGAGAGACCTCTGAAAAACTCCCCTGCAGATTACAATGAATAAAACATCTACAACTCAACTAAGTACTCCCTATACAACGTGCAATCACATCTAAGAGACCCACTCATCACATCCAAGTACCTGCAGGTGGGTAGAGGGGCAAACAAAGGAGAAAAAAGGGGAATTGCAGAGACATGGGCCATGCCTGATTGCCCACTTGGAACTCTACCACTGGGGGAGGGAGGAGTAAGAAGGTGGCCGGAGGGCACTTCAGACCTCATTCAGCTCACAGGACGAGAGAAGGAAGCCCAGAGGCGGGGGCGTAAGACACTACAAACAGACCTCACTTTGGCCCCCAGAAAGTGCAGACTGGGTCCATGAGAAGTGGCAGCCCAACTTCACTCTGGTTCCTAGAGTAGGGGGAACAACAGGGCAGTGAAGAGCTGCAGCATGAACGCTCCGGCCAGGAAGGAGAGCAGGGGCTGCACTGCATTTCTGGGTCCACAACCAGCATGGTCTGAGAGACCAGCGTATAGGACAGACCCCCAAGGCTCAGGGCAGAGTCCTCGGGGCAAACTGAGAACAGAAAGGCATAAACCCGTACTAACCTGCATGACCCCGCAACCTCAGGAAGAAGAAAACACGAACCCTGGCCACCTTTACCCCCAGACCTCTGCCCACCCAATATCAGCAGTGAGCACCAAAGAAACTGCAACAGTGTGTGTCGAATTAAGGAGGAAAATACAAACAGAGAGGCTACCAGAATTAGGAACCAGGGAAAGGGAGCTCCAAGTACATTTGAACAACAGATAATCACAGTAAACAAGATGGGGAAAGAGGACTCATTAAAAACAGAGCTCAAAACAATGATTATAAAAATGCTCAGGGAATTTAATGATAATTTCAACAGAGAAACAGCAAGCATAAAGGAAGACATATAAACCATTATAAAGGACCAGGCAGAGACAAAGACTACAATAACTGAAATGAAGAACGGAATAAAAGGAGTCACAACTAGATGATGCAGAAGCAGTGATTTGCAAGAAAAGCCAGCAGAAAACACCCAATCAGAACAACAAATAGAAAAAAGAATCCAAAAAACCAAGAATGGTTCAAGATTCCTCTGGGACAATAGTAAGCATAACAACATTTGCATCACAGGATTACTAGAAGGGGAAGAGAAAAAGCAAGGGATTGAGAGCTTATTTGAAGAAATAATGACTGAAAATTTTCCTAACCTACCGAAGGAAATAGATATACAAGCACAGGAAACACAAGGAGTCCCAAACAAGATGATCCCAAATAGGAATACAAGGGGACACTTCTTAATTAAAATGGCAAAAGTTAAAGAAAAAATTCTAAAAGCAGCAAGAGAAATGCAAGTAGTAACTCATAAGGGGACACCCATTCGACCCTCAGAAGATTTTTCATCAGAAACTTTACAGGCCAGAAGGAAATGGCAGAAAATATTCAATGTGATGAAACCAAGGATCTACAACCAAGAATAGTGTGTCCAGCAAGGCTAGCATTCAAAATTGAAGGACAGGAGTTCCCTGGTGGTGTAGTGGCTTAAGGCTTCGGCACTGGCGCTGTCGGCGCTGCGGCCTGGGTTCGATTCCCAGTCAGGGAGCCACCCACATACCAAAAAAAAAAGCAAAAAACAAACAAACAAACAAAATTGAAGGACAGATAAAGAGCTTCTCAGATAAGAAAAAGCTAAGAATTTATCACCACCAAACCAGCACTACAAAGAATGTTAGAGGGACTCCTTTACGATGGAAGGGATGGGAGAGTGGGTAAAATAAGGGAAAGGGGTGGAGAAATTAATTTGGTTGTTATGAGGCAATAATCATGGGGATATAGAGTATAACATGGGAATACAGTCAATAAGGTTGCAGTAACTGTGTGCGGTGTCAGATAGGTGCTAGATTTGTTGGGGTGAGGGGAGGAGAGCTGGAGGGATTTGTAAAAATGAGGAAGAAATCAAGAAGTACAAATTCATAGTCACAGAATGGTCACAGGGATGTAAAGTGCAGTAATCAATAACATTGTAGTAACTATGCATGGTGTCAGAGGGGAACCAGATGTATTGGAATGAGGATTTAGTAAGTTATATAAATGACTCATCACTGTGCTGTACACCTGAAACCGTTATATGTCAAATGTAATTGGAAAAAAAAAGAAGATATTTAGAACAATCACCTAACCTTCTATTTTAGGAAACAAACATAAAAAAAGAGCAAACTAAGCCAAAGCAAACAGAAGGAAGGAAATAAAGATTAGGGCAGAAATAAGTGAAACAGAAAACACAAAATTTATAAAACCAAAAGTTCGTTCTTCAAAAAGATCAATAAAATTGACAAATCTTCAGCTAAAGAAAGGAAAATAAGATGGGAGACTCAAATGATTAAAATCAGGAATGAAAGAGGAGCCATTGCTACTAATGTCAAAGAAAAAAAGAGTGTAATGGAGTATTATGAACAACTATATACCAACAAATTAGATAACCTAGAAGAAATGGACAATTTCCTAGAAATACACAAACTGCCAGAAATGACTCAAGAAGAAATAGAAAATTTGAATAGGTCTCTAACAAGAGATTGAGTCAGAAAACAAAACAAAACAAAACAAACAAATGAACAAACAAAACTCCTCCCACAAAGAAAAGCCCAGGACCAGATGGCGTCTGTGGTGATTTCTACCAAATTTTTAAAGAATTCATATCAATCTTTCACAAACCCTTCCAAGCAACAGAAGAAGAGGGAACATTCCCTGACTCATCCTATGCAGCCAGTGTCACCGTGATACCAAAACCAGAAAAAGCCAACACAAGAAAACTACAGCCCAGCACCTCTGACAAATACAGACAACGGGACAGTGGTGCTGGCTGCACAACTCTCTGTGACAATACTAGGAGCCACTGAATTGTACACCTCGAAAGGGTATATATTACGGTATGTGAAATACATCTCCCAAAAAAAGCTGTTAAAAAAAGGATATCCCTGACGAAGACTTGGTAGACACACGAGTTCCTGACACTTAACCAGTATTTGGGGGGCTTACAGATAAAGCTGGGCAAGACTTAAGCAAGGCTGGGCGTGGTGGGGCGAGGGTGGTGGCTACTTTCACCCTTCGGAGGAGGAGCAGCTGCTAGTCAACAGTGGGGGGCAAGAGGAGCAGGAAAACAAATCCCACCTGGTGCTAAAAACATCTGGGTGTCAACACATAAAATTCTTTGCAGTCACTTCCTTAAGCTGCGTGGGCATGAGTGGCTGTATCAGGTTAACATATGTTTAATAACAGCAGGCATTACGCAGCTAGGCACCATTCTACCCTACCTACTGCACGATAAAGTGCGGGGCAGAACACGTCCGTGTTTCCTGTGGACGATCCACAAGTGTTCGCTGCTTGCTCCCATGCGCGGTGTCTGCTGACACACGGAGGGGCAACTGGTCTTGGCGCTGCTCGAAGCATCAGCTGCCCGGGCTTGAGTTTCAGTTCGCCACGTCGGGCTCTGAGCCTGCAGTGCTGCTGTGGGTGTCAGAGAGACAGCACCCACAAAGCCTGCGGGCCATCATGGGCATGTAGGACACAGCAGGGTCCCTGCCACCCCTTGCATGTTTGTGAGGCTAGCACTAGAGCAGAGCACACATCACAGCGTGGAGTCACTGTCGGGGGTCACTTCCATTTCTTAGGGCACTATTTCATAACAATTTTAGGGAGTGGGTGAAGACTTTGCAAGGCCTGTAAGGCTCCTGGGAGCCATGGGCCAAGGTGCCATGTTCAACAGCAAAGGTGACTCAGCTTGGGCCTGCATACCCATCCTTCATGGCCATCAGCCCCAGAGCCAGGCTGATGAGTATGTGGCTTCTGGAACTCCTGATGACAAGCCAACCCTAACTTAGGGATGTGTCTTTGTGCCTTAATAATTAATTCTCCCCAGTCTTGTGGTCCCCTTCTGATATGGCCATGGCCGTGAACAGGAAGGAGGCAGCGTCCTGGGGCGGAGCACCATGAGAGGAACGCTGAGCAGCGGGGAGGTCAAGGACTCTGAACGAAGGAGGAAGAAGGGCCAGGGAGAGCACAGGGCACCAGACCCCATCTTCGCTCTGTGCTCTGCGTGTCTATTTACCTGGACACTGCAACCGCTGAGCGGGGAGTAGCCATCAAAGCCTGGGACCCAGGAGATCAGGATGCTGTGTGCGCTCCGGTTGTGGACATTGATGTCAGCTGGTGGGGAGGGAAGTGCTACGTACAAAACAAGGACATACACACAAACACGTTATAAACCACAGGAGGCCAAAGCAACCCAACAGGCATTAATACTGATTACGATTAGGAAAATCAAACACAAGTCACCCTATGCCCGAAGGTGACCGTGTTAGCCTATGACAGGCCTCTCACTGATAGGGTGGCTCTGCCTGAGCCACAGAAGGGGGACACAGACCTGCCCTCCTGCCTACAGATGAAGGGAGAGCTTTTAGCTGAAAAAGGATGTGGAGATATCCATCTCCTTCACTGAACTCATCTCCATGGTCTTACTCTGTGCTAACACCTCGCTGGGCGCTAAATGGGAATGGACAGCCACTGCTGTGCCCTGGCAGAGCTCGTGGATGAGTTGGGGACCCACACAAGCAAGGATAAGAGCACCCTGTGCTGAAAGGAAAGGATGCTTCAGGAGCACGTGCACGCACGTGTACACGTGTGTGTCCATGTGTGTATGTGTGCATGTATGCGTGCTGTGTGCACTGTGTGCATATATGTGTGTATGTGTGGTGGGGGGAGAAGCTTTCCAGGCCAAGGACACAGCTGAGTCTGTTCAAGTAAAAGTGCTCACTGCCTCTGCTGGGGGTGGGGTGGGTGCATGAGTATGCGATGACCTCACCACAGTGAGACACGGACAGGTATTTCCATTAGAATTTAAGAAGGAGCTGAAGTTTGGGGATCTTATTTTTTTGTGCTAAATCTAATTCATAGTTCCTAGTAATAATCACACTTACAACAGAAATGATGGCTGATGTTGTGTGCCCCATTTTAGGGCCTCCACTTCCTTGAATCATTATGGCACCTCATCAGAGAGCTTGTCTGACTGCCCCCATTGATGGACAAGGAGGCTGAGGATCAGAGCAGCTAAAGACTAGCCAAAGGTCACAGAGCTCGTAAGCTCCTGACCCCAGTGCCCGTGTCTCTCACTAGGACACGGGAGGCTGGTGGACGGGGCAGCCAGCAGTCTGCCGTGAGCAGCGGCAGGGGCTGGGTGCCTGGTTACCACTTGGCTGGCTGCATGGCCCAGAGCACAGGTGAATGAATGCCCTCTCCAAACTCAGTGCCCTCTCCTGTCAGTGGGGACAGCAATAGTGCTGGTCCACAGGGCTGTGGTGAGGACCGAGGGAGCTGACACTTGAGGTTTGGGGGATCCAGGGAGGTGATGAGGGTGATGACAGGACGGGCAGGAGGGCTGGGGCCACGTTGAGTTCTGCGTGCAGCTTGGTGCGTGGAGAACAAGCAGCATGTCGCCTGACTCACCTCCCTGCACGATTAGTTGTAGAAGTGCCCCAAGCGCCTGCCTTTCCATCCACATCTGGCCACAGGTCCTGGAGTTAATAACTGACCAGAAACAGGGTGTCCTGGTTGCTTTGACATAAATTTTCAAATAAATGAAAGCCAAACACCTAAGTTTTGGAAATAGGGCTTATTAAAAAAAAAAATCCTAGTTGACATTCTGTGTGAAGCATAAACTTAAAGAAGCACTCCATTTTTATGAGTTTTTAAATTTTAATATGTTCACAATTGATGACAATGTCTCTGAATTCACACCCACTCACAGATTCCTGAAATTCCCAACATTTCTGATGAAAACGGTAATAATGGGAGTCGGAATGAAGGAAGGAAGTTGTACAGCTCCTGCAGAGGTGGCGCGCGGTGTGGTCATTTCTTCCTCCCAACAGGCTTTTAAAATCCCCACCGCCTTCCTCTAGCTGCGTGGCTGGATCTAAACCTCAGCACCTTCTCAGAATTGAGCTTCTCGTGTCACTTTGTGTCCCCTGCCCTGTATTACTGCACCTCTAACTCATCATTCAGCTCATTTCTGCTTTGCCTGTGTTGTTTCCCCAAAGGCAGGACCAACAGCATTAACGGTCTCTCACCACCTAAATTAAGAACAAACACCGAAACGTGAAACGTGCTTGAATCGCTGCGAGAGCTGGGTAAGGAAGACGATTTGAAAAGGGATAAAAGCACAGTTTTTACGTTTAGCGTTTCCTTTCCTTCCACGTTTGGGTTTAAATACCTTTGATTCTGTGGAGGAGGAGGAGGAAGGGCAGGTGAGTGGATTGGAATGGCTCCACTTGCTGGGGGACCCTTCCGGTCTCAGCTCAGAGCAAGCAGGAGGGACAGGGAGGTGAGGGGCAGGGGGTAGGAGTGCTGGGCCCGGAAGGACAGTGACCTTGCCCTGCTGCCCCTCCCTCGGAGCAGCAGCCGGTGGACCTGCTGCAGCCCAGCTGCCCTGGGAGGACGGAGCCCATTCCCAGACCAGGGTCCCCGGCCGCCCCCACCCGGGGCTCTGCAAGGGGTCACGAGGACTGACTAGTTCAGGCTGGAAGGCGGCCAAGTGAAAACAGGCTGAGATGGTCAAGGTAACATTTCTGTTTCTTTTCTTCTCAGACTAAGCCCAGCTAAACTGGCTAACATTTATCAAACATACACGCCAGGCACCGGTGCGAGTGCTTCTACTGGTGGGATCCTGGTCAAGCCTCACGAACAGATAGGTTCTGTCATTATCGCTACTGAACACTGAAGCCAGAGAGGTTGGTGACTTGTCCAAGGTCACAGAGGCAGTCAGTGGGGAAGCCTGGGCTCCTGGCCACAGGGCACACACAGCCCTCCACCCCCACCCCGACCCCGAGCTCCCAGCCCTGCGCGAGAGGCCGCCCCGCTTCTCACCTTTGATGTTGACCTGTACACCCTTGGACACGGTCAGCCCCTTGTCATTGTGGGCCTCACAGCTGAAGACCGCTGTCTCTGTCAGACCTGGAGCAGAAGGGGACCATGAGACCAGCACAGAGAAACAGGCCGCCGCTGAGCAGAGCCCTGCGCGAAGGCACACTGCACCTGGTTCATTGCTTCAAGCCGTAAAAGCAAAGTTAATTTTACAAGTGGGCTGGTGTTTGGAAAAAACACACACCTGGGATTGAACCCGAGGTGCCACGAGCCAGGCGACCAGGGGCCTGAAGGCAGCTGCTCCCTGTTCAAATCCTTTCTTTTTCCCTGATGGTGAGACATTAAGTAACAAAGCAGTATCTCTTATTATTTTACATTTTTAAATTTCTGCAAAAAGGGATGGAACTCACTGGCCCCAGTATCAAGAGAAGTGGTTTCTGAGCTCTCAGACAGTCCCCTGTGGCTTGGCCATCCCAGGACACACTATGTCACACACCAGGACACTTCAGAATTCCAGAACTAGCAATAAAAACCATGGTTTAAAAAGTTTCAGATGATCTGCAGTGGTAAATATTTTTTTAATAGTAAAACTCAGTCGAGTCATAAAGAATGATGCAAACATGAGGCATCATTACCACTTGAAGAGAAGATACTGGTACTAAGTGAAGAAATATTCTATCATTTCAGAGGCGTGAAGACCTCTGGTTCATTAATTTTAAGTAGGAAGGAAGACAGGTAACCTAGGTCTTGGGTGCTAATTCCAATTTCCAATAAAGGAACCTGGGCTCCTTGGATGAACGGCTGATTCTTAGATATTTTGCCCCAGGTTCATCATCATATAAGATGAGCCTGGGGCAAAAATATAACACAAACACAGCAACACACACACGCGTGCATGCACACACACCCGCACACACCCCCACCCCCACCCCCACACACATACCCCCACACGCGCGCACACACGTGCGCACGCACACACACACGCACACCCACGTGCACACACACACGTGCGCACGCGAGCACACCCACCCACACATGTGCACACACGCGCACACACACCCGCGCGCACATACGCACGCACTCACGTGCACACACACACGCACGCGCACACACACACCCGCACACACACGCGCGCGCGCACACACTCGCACACACAGAATGTCATAGAAACACAGGAGTCAATGGAAAGAGCTCCCACTGGCCAAAGCTGGAAGAATGTGAGCAAGAAAATAAATGAAGCACCACTGGATTCTAACCCAAAGCATAAAATAAATATCCACAAATCTATATTGATATAAAAATAATTAAATAACGGGGGGAAGGAGACAAACCTCTCATGCATGAGAATCCCCAGTAATTAGCATGCACACTCCGCCATCAGGAGGGAGCCTGACTCACCCTCCTTAAGTGTGGGCTGTGCACTGCGCCTTCCTTCCAAAGAGGACAGTATGGAAAGGAAAAGAAAAGAAAAACTTTAGAGAGGAAAAACTGACAGACACTGCCTCCGCCAGATGATTAAGGTCACCAGCAATGGTAAGTCACACTGACAGAATGTACCCTCGATACGAGGTGATGCAAATAGCACCTCCCCTCTGAGGTCTTGCTCCCCAAAACAGATAACCCAAGTCCACTTGTGAGAAGGTGAGACAAACATTAGACAGGTCCAAATTGTGAGACATTCTACAAAAAAGCCTGACTAGTCCTGCTCAAAACTGTCGAGACCATGAAAAACAAGGACACTTTGAGAAACTATCATAGCCAAGAGGAACTGAAGGGGAGACATGACAGATAAATCCTGGATGAAACCCGGGAACAGTAAAAGGACATTGAAACTGGGGGAGGGGGAAGCATCCTCTAGATTAATTACCCGTATAATCATTATGAGGGCACAACTGATCAAAACAGTATACAGCATTCTCAAACACGGAAAGCAACATTTCGTTGGAAGGGCAACTCCTAGCTGAACAAAATTAAGAATTTTCTACATGGTCTGGAAGTCGCTTAACCTGGAGCCAATGCACTCCAGACATTCTTGAAGCGTGGGGTCTAGAGCTTCCGGGGTATCCTACAGACCCTTTCAGGGGTCCGCAAGATGAAAACTTTGTTGTGTAACAATAACAAGCTGCTCTTTGCCCTCGTCACACCCATTCTCTAGGGAACTCATGATGGAATTTTCTAGAGGCAGTGTGGTATGTGATGATGGCATTAGTTCCATTAGCTACTGGACCATGTGCTTGTGTATTCTTGAGTTTTAAAAGTTTTCAGTTTTAATGTCAACTTCAGTACACATCAATGGACAGAACTCGGGTGCTCAATAATTTTTAAGTTTGTTTGTTTTTTTGCTTTTTGGTATGTGGGTAGTAGCTCCCTGACTGGGACTCGAACCCAGGCCGCAGCACTGGCAGCGCCAGTGCCGAAGCCTTAAGCCACTACACCATCAGGGAACTCCCAATAATTTTTAAGTCTTCAATTTTAATGGAATCTTGAGACCTATGTATTTGGGGATGGAGGCTCCACAGTGACTGGAGATGAGTGTGAGAGGGGTCTTTTTTCTTTTGTAAAGTTAAGGGTGAGATGACAGGGAAGACAGAAGTGGGACAGAAGAGCTGGCACAGCACCTGGACTTTGGGCATTTGCCTGGCATGGATCTTAGGAAAGCAGACACATCCTGGATGAGGATCGAGATGCTGACCCCTCTGGGCCACCACTTGGTTCCCAGGCTCCGTCACTGTTCGGTTTTACACTGAGGTACCCCTTTTAACCTTCCAGGTTGTAAGCTCCCAAACAAGATGCTCATGTCACCGGGCTCCGCGGACTTGCAAACCTGACCTTATATTTAGAAAACTCAGCATTGGCTCAACCAGAAGACATGGGGCATGGCTATGCAGCTTATTGTGTTATACATTCGAGCAGACATTTGCAGGCTAAAACAAGTCATTGAGTTTAATTACTCTTGCTAACACTCTTGGGGAATATGTGAGTGCAAAGTACAAATCGCATTCTGGTTAGAGGGGAGAGCCACCCAGCCGGTCTGAACTGGGAGCACGGATGGCTTTGGCTGGGGTCTGCGTCCACGGTTCTTAAGTTCCGCAGGGTGCATGGATGTACAAAGTGAAACTGCTCGTGGCGGGTCATGACTTCAGGTTAAGGGGAAGTCAGTTTTCCTCTCTGTTTCTTTTCAGAGGGTACACAAAGTCAGGAAGGCCATCTGTGGAAGTTGTGGCACCAGGCACCACCCCTGCGCCCCCACCCCTCAAAACCACCCAGATGGAGCCAGACCACTGATGCCAGCAGCTCTCCACATGGGCCAAACAGATGCCAGCGCAGAAGCTGGTCCAAACCACATGGGCACACGGGGCCACAAACGGTCTTGTTGGCTTGATGTACTCAGTTACACCTCTTTGGGCACAAGCTGCCCAACTTGAGATGCATGTATCAGCCTGGGTTGAACACAGGACCTGGTGTGCACAAGCGAGACAGCCCACTGGCACTGTCCTGTCCTGTCCTCCCTCTGGACAAACAGTAACCACGAGCCGGGAATAGACCTGCATGTTTCATACCCAAACCCTTGTGGCTTTCCAGGGAAAAAATGATCCAGGTCTCCGCCCTACCACCCACTCTCCCCGAGTGCCTCCGGCACCCTGAGCCATGCCCTCTTTCAGAGGGGGCCCCCCCTTGCTCCATTACATCTCACCCCACCCAGGATAGCTCAGACCCTCCCTCATTTGGTCTCTGCTGATTTAAAAAAAGATGGCCTCTGACACAAAGTCTGAAAGTATTTTAAGGAACATTTAGTAACAGGATGTTCCCTGGAGGGAGGGACATTCAGACCTGCTGATGAAGCAACTTCTAAGGGTGCACTTAGACGAATTCTTTTAATTCTGGATGAAACAATTCTGCACTGAGAATTATGACAGCATTCATATAAATCCTATTTACGTTACAGTGGTTATCACAATGAATACTAATAATCACATCCAACTAACTGAAACAAAAACTAGCTGAGCTGCTTTCTATGTGTGGATTTAAATATAAAATGGGTATTGTTTTTTTAAAAAATAAAAGCCAGAAAGATCAGCTTAAGTCCACCACTCTTCATAGGAACGTAGCTCAAAATTGACAGAGCACTAGTGACTATTTCAAATGCAAATGTATACCAGGTGCCATGTGAGTCATTCCTACAGGCTGCTTCTGTGCCTCATAAACGTTTCGTGAAGCAAACACCGTTATCATCCTGTTTTATATAAAGAAGTCGAGTCCCTTGCCTAGGGACACACAAGGGTAAAGTGGCAGTTGTGTCTGCGATGGCAAAGCTGGGCATCTTAACCTCTCACCCATAATGATTGCATTCCATCTCTAAACGTCACACAGCACTTTTTGCAGTTCTGCTTTTCTGACGTGGGATTAGGTTTTGCCTGTGACAAAGTGTTTCTTTAAAACACACACACACACACACACACACACACACACACACACACAAAAACCCCCTTTGTTTTGAAATAATTTTCTATTCACGAGAAATTGCAGACATAGTAAAGAGTTCCTGTCACCCTTCACCCAGCGTGCCCTCCTGATAAGATCTCATGTAATCATAATACGCCGACCAAAGCCAGGCAAGTGGTTCGGAGCGATACCATTCACTAAAATACAGCCCTTACTCAGATTTCACCAGTTTTTGCTTTGTTGTGTTTGGGGAGGGAGGGGTGTGTATTGCGTGAGATTTTGTTTCAGGTACTGACTGTGTACAGAGGCAGAACTGCCCCATCACCAGGAAGAAGGTCCCTTCTGCTACCCCTTTTAGGGTCGTCGTGCCCACAACCTAACCTTGGCAAGAGTTGGTCTGTCTCCCCCTTCACCGCGCTAACGGTGCCATTTTGAGGCTGTCATATAAAGGGACTCTTACTGCATGGAACCTTTGCGATTGGCTTGTTTACGCAGAGTAATGCCCTTTAGATAACATACTTCTTTGCTCATGTCTCTTAAAGACATTGAGGGGAGAACTGGTGTCAAAGGGACAAAGGGCGTGACCTTCCTGTTCATACCTGCGTTCATACAGTCAGGGCTCTGTGAACACTTCCTTACACCTCATTCTCTCAGCACCGGGATCGGAACGGGGAGGGGGGTTCATTTCTAGATGAAAGGGTGCCCCCTGCAAACACCTGGCTTTACATCAGCACACAGCCCCTCAACGGCATCTTGGGTCAGGACGACCTCCACACCTAGTTTCTCACACCTGAACACTGGGCAGGAAGCACACCAAAGGTCATCAAAATTAAAGAAAGGTGTCAGTAAGAATTTCTGTTTTATGTCTTTACCGACGCTGCAAGACTCAGGTGCGTGGGCACAGCCCGCAGTGGCTGACAGGGTCTGAGTCAGAAGCCCGAGCTCTGGGCCTTTCTCCCTCTGGGGCTGTAAAAAATCCTGTCCTATTAACTTGGCAGGACGGGTTAGAGATAGGAATGAGAAAATGAGAGATAAGAGTTTAAATGCAAAAATAATTACGCAAATGCAAGTTACTTTACCATCACTGTGTTCTCTTTGTCTCAGTGAAGGGACCTAAGACGTGGGACTGTTCATACTCCATTTGGTTGTTCACTCATTCATTCACATAGTTCTCATGTGCCAGGCACTGTGCTGGGTGATGGAGCTAAACTAATTAATAATTAACACATAGTAATCACACTTATTAATAATGGGAGGAGTGGACGAGCAGAGGGTTAGGCCTCCTGTGGTGGTGGGGTGCATGACTCATGGAGGAGGAACTCTGGGCCCACAGATGAGGTTGGTATCGTGAGGGGGCAGGTTTTCAGGGAAGAAACACATATGGGTATAAAGATGTCTACATAAGCGATAGGAAAAAAAATTAAAACAACCTAAACATTCATCATTAAGGGAACAGTTAAATAAATTATGGGCCATCCACACACTATGGCAATTGTCACAGACAATGATGAGATAGGCCCATGAGTATCTACTTGAAAAGAGCTACCTGGTTTGGCGATCTACATGTGTACGCATGTGTGTGCGTGCACAGACATGGGAATAGTTTTAAAAAGGTCCAGGAACAAGGTGAAACAATGGTGAACAGTGGTTTCCTCTGCACAGAGAGGTGACTGTATGGAGAAAAGGGGGAGATTTGAACATTTTGCTTCGTTATGCCTATGGTTTGGATGTTTTACAAGTTTTACAATGAGTATTATTTGTGTACCAAAAGGCTGGAATAGTCTGCAGAAGTATTATCATTCTACCTTGAAGGAAAGTCACTTACACACACACACACACACACACACACACACACACACACACACAGAGAGAGAGAGAGAGAGAGAGAGAGAGAGAGAGAGAGAGAAATTAGGAAGGAAACACATCAGTGTTTTCAATGTAATTGTAATAAGCTGTAAAAATACTTTTCTGAATTTTCTACATTTTTTATCCACACGACAGTCTTCTCTCCTTTAATTTTATGTATTTGCTACATTTTTAATGTTAAATAATTTAATAATTAGGCAACATTAAGTTTTTTTTAAAGAACACTTTATTTTGAATTAATTACGGATTCACAGAAATACGTAATGAACTAAGTATCTAGGGAAGTTCCATGTACTTTTCACCCTATATCCCCGATATGAACCTCTCACATCACTGCAGTCTACTGTCAGGACCAGAGAACTGACACTGTGACCAGTCACAGAGCTGATTCAGATTTCACCAATCATACACGGACCTGTGTGTGTGTCTTTGTAAGTTTATCATGTGTAGCTTCGTGCAATCACAATAGCACGCAAAGGTTTGTTTTTAAAAGCACACTATTGTGTCATAAACTCCTCAATTCCTGTTTTGCATCAATATTCTCTACAAAAGAGAGGCATTTTCAAATTAGAGAAAATAAAATGAAGACTGTAAAAAACTTCAGATCCCCAATAGGTGGCGGTTGTTAGGTTGTACCCAGCCATCTAGAAATCAATCAGATCCCCAAGCTGTGAAACAGAGCCCTGGGTGTGCACAGGGAAACCACTTCCAATTTCCAAGAAAATAGGCAGAGGAGGAAAATTTCTGAAAACCAAGGGTGGACAGAGTGTGTCCCCATTTTCGTGAAGAAAGTGACATTGATTCTGGTTAAGTACAGAGTGACTAGATATGAAAGTCACAGCAAAACTCAAGGCGGGGTCTGGACTTGGTGCCGGGAAGAGTACAGAAAACTGTCGCATCGAGGAGCTACACTCACTAGCAGTCCGTCAGGCCTGACTTCAAAACGAATCCCAAAAGGACGTTCAGTCTCTCTGCCAACAGTTACTAGCCCAACATATTAATAAAGGAATGTCTCAGAAGACAAGATGGAGAAAAAAACAGTGGAAAAAATAAAAAGACTTACCATTGGCTGGACAGTAGCCAGGAGAGTTGATTTAATAAACTGAGGTCAACTCAGGGGCTGCCTTACTAACAGGCCCCTGGCTCTGCCCTTGGTTAGATCAGAATCTAGACTTCTATCAACAACTTGGAACAGACCAAAACAGCAGCTGGCACAAAGCAGGGAGAAAATCTGCTAATCCCAATGAATCAAGGTTCAAAATAGCTTCAGTAGGCTAGAACAAGGAATTAAATTTTTATAACGATAAATGTCACATGGTAGGCTGAGATTTCAAAAACAATTAAATATACAAGAAACCAGATAGCTTTGACTTTGCAGAGCAACTTCATGAGAAAAAAAGACCTGGGGAATTTCAATTAACCTTAAACTCAACATTCACCAATGCATCAAAAAGGTCTTCAACCAAAAAGGTCTGCATTACCAGAAATACACTGTCCAAAACATGGGAGGTCACAGCCTGCTTTGAGCCCTATCTACGTCTTTTCAAAGTCACACCAATGGCATTAAACAGAGGAGATGGGAGCACATCCTAACTAGTTTTATGGGGTCAACACTACCCAGATACCAAAACTGACAATAAAAAACAAATTACAAACACATTTTTCTCATGAGCCTTATTGTAAAATAAATAATCTGACTGGCTCTTGTCCCTCACAATTTCCTGAGTGATATAGGAGTGGCTTTGTTAAGCCAACAAGATGACTCATGGTGGGCCCCTAGATAGCTTCAGGATGGGTGCTGGTCACCGGAATGACTCACCACGTGATGAGAGGGTGGGGATCTCAGCCCAACCTCCAAACTCCAGGGGCAGAGGAGGTCTGGAGACTGTGCTCAGTCACATGGCCAACAATTTATTTACCTATGTGACGAAACCCCAACAAGAACTCTGGACCCTGAGCCTCAGCACAGTGTCTTATTCAGTGAATGCACTGATGTGCCAGGAGGATGACACACCTTCATCCCATGAGGACAGAAGAGGGCTTGGAAGCCATGCCCTCGGGACCTTCCCAGACCTCCATCTTAGTGCACCCTCTGTAATAAAACTGTACTCCTAAGTATAGCACTTTCCTGAGTTCTGTGAGAAAATAATTGAACCAGAGGGGGTCACGAGAACCTCCACACTGATAGCCCACCAGGAAGAAGTGCAAGTGGCCTGGGACACCCCCTCCACCCCAGTCTTGTGGAGACTTCATCCTTAACCTGTGGACTCTACTCATGCCGAGTAATCAGTATCAGAACTGAACTGCAGTCCATCCAGCCATTGTCCCCCCAGATTGGGGTTGGAACAGGATAAACATAAATGCAAAAACCATTAACTCAGTGTCGAACTCACCACCAACCACACAGCATGCCCGAGTAGAGTTTACGTCAGGAATGCAAAACTGGCTGCAGATTTGAAAATCAAATCAGTGTCAGGTACCATATTGAGAGAATAATGGAGAAACCACATGAACTTCTCAGTAGATGCAGAAAACAAATTTGACACCTCTGGTGATAAAAAAATAAAATGTTCAGCCAATCAGGAATGGAAGGAAACATCTTCAATCCAATGACAGGAATCTACAAAAACCCAGAGTTCACATCATACTCAGGGGTCACTGTCACCACTTCCATGCAGCATGTGCTGGACGGAAGTCCTGGCCGGAGAGATGGGAAACAAGCAAGAGATGAAAAGGTTCGAATTGGAAAGGTGGAAGCAAAACTGTCTGTACTTGCAGATAACATACTGTCTACACAGAAGATCCAAGGAGTCTGCAACAGCAAAGAACTCAGACATAGTAAGTGATTGTAGTGAGGTTGTGGAATGCACATTGACACACAGAAATCCATTTATTTTCTATGTATAAATAGCGATCAATTGGGAAATGAGATTAAACATGCTACTTACCAGCATTGAAAACAGAAAATATTTAAAAATAAATTCCACAAATGACATGTTAAGATCTCTACCCCCAAAACTATAAAAATCTGTGGGGAGAAATTAAAGACCTAAGTAAAGGAGGAGATGGTTCACGGATTGGAAATCCCAATATTATTAAGATGTCATCTCCCCCTAAATTGATCTACAAATTCAATGCAATTGCAAACAAAGTCACAGCACACTTTTTTGTTGTTTTTGTAAAAAAAATGTTAAGCTGATTCTAAGATTTATAGGGAAATAGGCAAAAGACCTGAAGTGGTACTTCACCAAAAAGGATATATAATTGGTCAATAAGTACAAGAAATCTTTTCTAAGTCCAATCTAAAAGTAGACACCATGGAAATGAAATGCAAACGAAAGCCACAATAATCTACCATTTCACACCCATTGGAATGTCTAAAATTAAAAAGATTCACCATAGCAAGTGCTGGCGAGATGGGCATGGAGCAACCAGAACAATGCAACATGGCACAACCCCTTCGGAAGATAGTTCCTGATTTCCTTAAAAGTCAAACACATGCCTACCATATGATCCAGCTGTTCTCTCAATATTTATCCAAAGAAAATAAAAATGTATGACCCTCAAGAGACTTGCACACAAATACTCATAGCTACTTTATTCATAATTAGCCAACAGCTGTAAACATTCTAAATGTTCACCAAGCAAACGGATATACACTGTGTGGCACCTTCACCCAACAGAGTACCATCGACAATAAAAAACGTGCATGAGTCTCAACAACATCACATGAACCAAAGAAGGCTGATACACAAAAATATAC
This sequence comes from Lyroderma lyra, assembly GCA_004026885.1. Classification (NCBI taxonomy): domain Eukaryota; kingdom Metazoa; phylum Chordata; class Mammalia; order Chiroptera; family Megadermatidae; genus Lyroderma; species Lyroderma lyra. Next base: position 51,856 of record PVJL010005429.1, on the reverse strand, counting down.
TCATACACTTGACGATTTCATTTATTTGCAGTATGAGAACAGGCGACACTGATTTGATGACAGACCCCAACAGTGTTGCTTGTGGGAGGTAGGAACTGATCAGATAGGAGCATGAGGGAACCTTCCGAGGTGACAACCACACTCAATACCTTGATGGAAGTGGTGGTTACAAGGGTGTCTACATTAAACTCACTGAGCTGTGAACTTAAGTTCTACCCCAAGCTTGTCCAACCTGTGACCCAAGGGCTGCATGCAGCCCAGGACAGCTTTGAATGCAGCCCAACACATATTTGTAAACTTTCTGAAAACATTACGAAAGTCATGCACGGACCTTTTTTTAGCTCATCAGCTATCGTTAGTGTTAGTGTATTTTACGTGTAACCCATGACAATTGCTCTTCCAATGAGACCCAGGGAAGCCAGAAGTTTGGGTAACCCTGTGAATCTACACATTTGCTTTGATGTTGATTTGACCACCACCACAACAAAAATCTCTCTTTACGGACTTCAGAGCAACCATCCTAGAGAGGATGGAGTGTATTATTTTTTTTATTGATTTTTGAACAAAGAAGTTACTGATATCTACACTTTGGAGAAACTCAAAGAAAACTCAGATGAAGGCAGAGAGAACCATAATATTCCAGGTGGAGCCAGGAATTAGAAAAGTGATCCAGACATAGCACCAGGGGCTGGCATTCACTTGCTGATCTGTTGTTGCCATAAATATTTAGTGAGTGCTACTGAGGGTTGGGCACTGCCTTGGGACAAAGTCCTTGTCCTTACTGAGCACGTAGTCTCAAAGGCCGGTAAGGAGACTCAACAAATAAACAGGTAATTATAGGCTGAGAAGTCCAATAAGGAAGTCCCTAGGAATAGTGACTGGGAGTCAATAAAGGGATGCAGAGAACGTAAACAGCTAAGAGTGATGAGGAAAGTCCTCTTTGAAGTGATGTTTGAGTTGTTACGGGAGCAGCTACGAGTGTCGGTGTGCAAGTCTTTTGGAGGACGTATATTTTTACTTCCCTTAGATAAGCAGCTGGGAGTTGTCATGGGCAGGTGGAAAAACACTGTAGGCCAGGGGTGTCCAACATTTTGGCTTCCCTGGGCCACAATGGAAGAAGAACTATCTTGGGTTACACATAAAATACAATAACACTAACAACAGCTGATGAGCTAAAAAAAAAAATCTCATAATGTATTAAGAAAGTTTACTAACTTGCGTTGGACCGACCACATTCAAAGCCATCCTGGGCCGCATGCGGCTTGGGGCCCACAGGTTGGCAAAGCTTGCTGTAGGCAGACAAGAGGGTGCAAAGGCCCTGGCGCAGGATGGAGGGCTGCGCGCCTGGGGAAATGAAAGACAGTACACCTGGTGCTTAGTAAGCAGGGAGGGTAGTGGGGCGAGAGCAGGAAAGGCTGTGGGTGACAGCCTAAGGCAACGGGAAGTCACTGAAAGGTTTCCCGCAGGCAGGTGACACATTCTGATGGATCTGTTGAGAAGGGCACCGCGGAGAAATGGGATAAAGGATTAGCACGGGCCTAAGGCTGAAAGCATGAGAGCAGCTGGGAAGCCACTACGGTGGTGCTGCCCAGGGGTGATGTGGGCCCGGGCGCTGCCCCACAGGTTTCCCATGTACCGTCGGGGCAGGACGTACAGAACCTGCTAACGCGTCCACGTAAAAAGGGAGAAAAGGGAAGGACGGCAATAGTGATACCACTTGCTGAGAGGGGGAGTTCTGGGAGGAACAAGGGTTGGGGGAAGATCAAGAGTTTCATTATAAGATGCCTACCTGCCCAGCAAGTGGAAACGCCACGGAGATGGTAAGGTACATGAGCCTGGGGCTCAGGAGAGAGGTCTGGGCTGGGGGTCACTGTTACACAGATGGTGCTGCAGCCAGGGGTCCGGAGGATCCTTCCGGGGACGGGGAGGGGGTGGGTCTGAGAGGGACCTGGAGTGGATGCAGCGCTGAGCCCCAGAGTGCCCCACACTCAGAGCTCCTGCCAAGGGCACAGGAGGAGCAGCGAGGTGGGGACAGGCGGGAAGATGGGGTCCAGGAGCCAGCAGGACGTCCTCAGTGCCTAGAACACCCTGTGCTTATAGCAGTCCCATACAAAACACTGGCTGAGTGCAGGAAGGAAGGATGGATTAGGGGGTGTGTGGTTCAGGACGAACCACCTCAAGCCGTGCCTCTCTGGTGCATGCAATTGTTCTGAGCTAAAGGCAACTTTAGCCACCATTAGGCTCGGGAGGAACTTCTGCCCCTCCTTAACTCCCACAAGAACCTGAATTAGGGGCTGTGCCCATATCAAGAGGTCATCAAAGAGGACATCTTCTGACCCACCTATAAGGTAGAGTGTTTTCTATTTAGGAAGCATCCTGCAATGACCCTCTGAAGCCCCCAGGGCCCCTTACGTCACCCCTAGCTCAGGAGGTCTTCTACACCCACTTTCCCTTTCTGTCTCTCTATCTCTCTGCACGTGGGGTCTCTGATCCTCATGTGTGCGGGGTTCCCATGCGTACGCGTGTAATGAAATTTGGTTCCTTCCTCTTGCTAATCTGCCTCATGTCTATTTGATTTTGAGACCAGCCAAGAGAACCTGGAGGGTAGAGACGTGGACCCAGGACACTTTCTTCCCCTCCCGCAGGGCTGATACTCTGGCCAGATGTTGCCGAAAGTCAAAACGGGAGGAGCCCACCAGCGTTGGCCGCACGGGACCACCAATGGCGCTCACTGAGACAGATGAGAACGAAGCAGGACACTTCCGTTCTAACACAACTCAGGCTGACCGATGACCATCCACGCAGCCACAGCCTCGTGAAGTCTCATTCTGCCCACAGACCCCACTGGGGTCTTCCCATCAGTGACTCCTGAACGGCCACCACCGCAGTGGGAGGTGTGAGCAGGCCCCTCTGGCCACTCCCTAGCGGCAGCATGGCCACCCTCAGAGTGCACTCGGCCACTTGCTAGCCTTGGCCTGGGAACTCTCCCGCCAGGACTCCTGATGGCCTTCCGCTCACCTCGGCCCCACACCTGTGTCTGCATCCTCCTGGTGCCCAGCAACCGTCTGACCCCTTCCTAGAGAAAATTAATAAAGAGATGAGCAGAGGACTCAGACTCACCAGGAACAGTTAGCACGGAGGGGGATTTTTCAGGTTGTTCATTCACGCGGCTGCTGTTTTGAACCCAGAAAATGTCGACAGGCTCGGGTGGGCCCACGGCCTGACAGGTGAGGTTGAAGGCTGTATTTCTGGTGACATTCATGCTCTCGGGCTGCCTAGTGAAGTGAGGAAGTCCTGCAGAGGAAGAGTGAAGAGAAAGAAGGTTGCAGATCCGCCAGCCCTAAGGGGGATGAGAACCACAGACTTCCTTACATTCCGCCAGTTCCCACCTCCCCAAAGTGGGCTAAGAGAAAACCAGGCTGACTCCAGAGGACTTTCTAGGACACTTTCCCAAAGGGCTTGTCATGGGGATTCAGAACTGGTTTCACCAGCAGGGAGACCTTGGCTGTCTTATGAAATCAGTCGCTGTTCACACTTTCGGGCAGGTTGGCAGGTTTTCAGGACTGCTCCGCAAAGCAGGCACAGAAAAAAGCAGGCCGCATAATAGGTCTGCCTGCTTCCGAGGACGAGCCATTGTGTGTGAGGCTTTGACACGGGTGATGACGAATTTTAAAATCTGTGCACGTGTGAACGCCTTCAAAGCACAGTGTAGACAGTTTGTCACAATCCTAAATCTCCGACTGTAATCCACGATCAAAGCCACAGGAAGGCCACTTCAGGAACGTCTCAGAGAAACCCAAACAGCTCTCACTTATTTGGGGCATGTGTCAAAACTTAACAGGCAAAGCGAACTGTCCTCACGCATTTAAATTGTGTCCTTTTGGGACTGGGAACTCAGATCTAGTCCCAACAGCTATGATGCAAGAGGAATAAAATGGAAATCTTTTTTCCTTTTCAGTTGTTTTTTTTTTGGCGGGGGGAGGCCTGGGAGGGGGATAGCTCCCTGGCTGGGAATTGAACCCAGGCCGCGGCGTTGAGAGCACCGAAGCCTTCGCCACTACACCACCAGGGAACCCCCTTTTCCTGGTTCAGTTTTGCAAAACTCCAATTGTACCTAATGTGTTCCTGCCCCAGGCATTTCCTTGGGGTTCTGACAAGTAAAATGTCCTCTAAATATTTTGTGCAGATAAGGAGCAAATGCAGGACAGCTCCCCCGACTCTCCACAGACACAACCCTGAGGCATTGGCTGTCCGGCTGGAGAGCAAAGCTCGAGCAGACTCAGGACGCCTGCCTCCCTCAGGTCTCTGCCACCTTAGCCAGAGGTTTGTGTTTGCGACAGAACAGGTAGCAGACGGGCCTTTCAGCAAAAGAAGCTTGTAGTTGAACTCAGTACCTGAAAAGCCAATCCCCTGCTCTATAGCCTGTGATAAGGAGGGTCAGGAGAAAGGAGACAAGACAGGTGTCCTGATGGTCTGCCAACAGGGGTGCCTCAGGCAGGTGGGATGCAGGAAAAGATGCTAATAACAAGCAAATCACCACCTGACCAGGTGAGTGGTACCTGGTGCCACTGAGAACTGGGTAATAGAATGCATTTGCTCCCTAAAAATACTCATCAGCTTTTTTCACTGTAAATAACCCAAGGACAGAGAAGTCCATAATCTCTCAGGATAGAGCTAAAACTTTAAGAAATAAATTCATTTCATTATTACCTAACGTCTAAAAAGAAGATCGCCCTATGAAATCCCAGTGTTTATGGATCTGCCAGGTTTGCACACCCTGTTATAAGCAGCGGCTGTCGGCCAGCCTGTGGCCTCTTACCTTGCACCTCGATGTAGATGGGGTCAGACACGATCTCTTCGTTGTTTATTTTCGTCTTACAGATATAGGACCCATTGTCTGGACGCTGCACGCTGGCTATGCTTCAGAGGAAACACAGGAAGGTATTCACAGTGAGCACCCTCTGAGCCCCTACTATAGACACAGAACATTCTTCAGCCTCTTCGTCCTATGCTGTGATGGTTTATCTTACGTGTTGATGTGGCTAGGTCACGGTGCCCAGATACTGGGTCGAACACCACTCTAGATGTTTCTGTGGAGGTGTTTTTTAGATGAGATTAACATCTACAACAGAAGACTCTGAGTAAAGCAGATGACCCTCCATAACATGGGTGGGCTCCGTCTTAGGAGCAAAGACTGAGATCCCCCGAGGAAGAGGGATCATCCCGGCAGAGTTGACTATTTCTCCGAAGAACCCTGACAAGTGCATACGCTGTCACTTGTCTGGACTTCTACAGTAGCCTCTATATTGGGCACTGTCCCCCCTGAGGCATTTTGCAAATTTGTAGGGTTGTTTTGTGTGGTCATAATAAGTAGGGGGCACCGCTGCTTTTAGGGGCCAGGGGCAACTGTTCTTTATCCCACAGAACCTTCTGAGACTAGGACCCAATGCCATTGCACATACACACAAAGCATGTTGCCTGGTTTTAGTATCCACCTAGTCCCCTAGGACTGCAATTACCAGGAAAATGGCTCACTGACAGCACGGCTCTCCCTTTCCCTGTGTAGGAGCAAATTCCCTGTGTGGAATGCACCTGGTCATGAACGTTGGACCTGGGGAAGACCCAGGATCAAGGAAAGGCCAGGTCTCTCCGTGCTTCAGAGCAGGAGCCAAATATCACAATGTCTGAAGGTCACCAGGGAAAGATGGAAAGACACCTCCCACGACAAATAATTCTAAATCAGGGGCTGCCCTCCCCTGATCATTGCTCTGGGTGTCATGGTGACAGGAAGGGGCTGAAGAAAGAGGGGAGAAGCCCATGTCTGGGGTGGTGCACTGCTCATTGGAGAAATCCCTGGAGGCCGCATGGCTTGCCCTGGGTTCAGGAGCCCCTGAAGACCCTCCCAGCTGACTGGTCAGTCTAGTCTTCTCAAGGGAGAGGCAGGTCATGGCTGCTGCAGAGGGAGCCCTTCCACAGCTCCCAAGTTCACTTTATGAGAGGCATCATTTTCGTCAGGCAAGGACTGGGGCACGACAGATTGGACGATGAGATCCGACACACTGAGGACCCCATGACTTCGAGGACATGGCTGTGGCTCAGGGCATGGGACCTCGGTATTGCAACAGGTCTGCCCACATGACTTGGGACCAGGACCAGGGACAAAACAACACCACAGAGGGATGCAGGGCAGAGCCCCAGGAAGACCACTCGAGGGGCACACAGAGGCCCAGGGAGCCCGAGAAGCCATCGGCACAAAAGGCAGGTGAGCAGCACACCTTGGGCTGTAGAAGTCACGCTGCACAGAATGCCCAGGAGTACCATCAGTGGACCACCAAGGAGCATTCAGGCCAGAACTAGAAAAGGGGGACATAGAGGGAACATGATTAAAACTCTGTCTTTAGTCCTTCCTGTCAGGAAGAGCTTAGCAGTCGTGTGGGGAGAAGGACTGTATGTCTGCGTTAACCAACAAGTCCTTGTCCATTGTCAGTAGAGAGTTTTCACAAAGAATTCTATGTGTTGTTTCCAGACATCTGAGCAAAGGCCCCCATGCCAAAGGCAGGGTGGGATGGGCTGGAGATAGGGGGAGTGGCGTCCCCGAGCCCCACCCTGTCCCCAGCAGAAACAGCAGGCACAGTCTCTGTGCGGGCTCAGCAGAAAAGGCTCTGAGCTCAGAATAGCAAACTGGGCGGTCCAACCACGGAGGAACAGCTCCAGAAAGAACACAGAAGAGGGGGGCGTAAGGCAAGAAAATGCCCAGAGCTGGAGATGTGGGTCTTCCCTAACCAGGCCCCTAGATGGGCAGCACTGTGGGAGCAAAAAGGAAGCCTATCAATGACATCCAGGAGACAACAGGAAATTATTTTCATTTTGAATTCTGTATCCAGCCAAAGTACCCCAAGGTGAGGGTAGGAAAAAAATGGTGTTTTCAGAGATGTAGGTCCCAGGAGGCTGGTGGAGGATAGGCTCCCCTCCAAGTGAAGGAATGAGTTGAGAAGGCGCCTGGGCTCCGGGGAGCAGGAGCAATGAGGGTCCCTAGAAGGAGAAGCAAGAAGGCTCAGAGGACAACCTGTCCAGACTGCAGCTGGAGAGGGGAGGGCTCCAGGGCAGGCTCCAAGGAAAAATGTCAGACCCGATCATCTCGTCACTTTGAGAGGAGATGCTTATTTTCCTGTAGAGTGTAGAGAAGTATGAATGATTGCCACTTAGAAAATTAAGCAAACTAACAAGCAAGGAAACTATAAAGAAGTAAAATGTGATTAACGTCTACAACTTGATTCAGCTGCAAACAGCATTTATGAACTCTGTGAACATTCTGTTAGATTAACATACCACACTGGAGCATGGCACACACACAGGCAAACTCACGTGTGCAAGCACGTACAAGCATACACACATGCATGGATACATGTACACACACAGAGAGACACATATGCACACATGAACACACAGAGATACACGTGTGCATACAAGACACACATGCAGTACACATATACACAGACACACGTGCGTGCATACACACACACACACTCCCCTCTGCAGAGACACCCGAGGAATGGGTGACCTTCGGTCCCTATTGGGAAAGAGCTGGGGGCTGGAGAGGGAGAGGGAATTTCTGAAAAACTGAAGTATTTCACATGTATGCACTGCTTTCAAAAAGGTAGAAAGACCCCAAGAGATGTTGGTCAAATGCAAATATCTGAAGCAGGTAGAACCAAAGGACCCGTGCAGACCAGCTGCAGTGTCTAGACAGGAAGCACCTGGACAGGCCACAGGGCCAGCTGCTGCACAGCCCATCGCAGCAGGGCAGCCTTGGCTAGGCTGGCCTGGGATGTCGTGCAGGGACCTGTCCCAGATGGGCTGGACTGCTCAGAAATGATGCTCAAGTAGTAGCTAAGCCCTAGAGCCTTCTTAAAAGAAATACAAACCAGGACAAATATTGTACGGGTCCACTTACATGAGGTCCCTAGAGTGGGGAAATTCACAGAAAAAGGACATAGCATGGAGGTTGCCAGGGGCTGGGGGACAGGAGTGGGGAGTTAGTGTTTCATGGACACAGTTTCTGTTTGAGAGGGCAAGAAACTTCTGGAGGTGATGGTGGTGACAGCTGCACAACAGTGTGACTGCGCTTAATGTCATTGAAATGGACATTCAAAAAGGGCTAAAGTAGTAAATTTTTATGTTATGTATATTTTGCCATGATAAAATAAATAAAAATAAATTTAAACAAATACACAGATGCACTGATAAGCATCCTGTCTGCACCTGTCACAGACCAAATGGTGCTGGAGGGAGCCCATGGGTCACCCCCATGCAGGGTCTTGTGTAAGTTGTGAGCTGAAAGGAAGTCTTCTGAGTATGAAGCAAGTCCGAGTATCAGCAATCTGTAACTAATGACAATTTTTCCAGCTGACATCAGGTTTGGCTTAAGAAATTATGTCCTTATTTGCTGGATGCTTTGCTGATTTCTCATGTACGATTCCATTTGAGGGCCACCAAAAGCAGCAGGGTAAGGAGCATTCTACAGCAGGCGTCAAGCCTCCACAGGGCAGATGTGGGCAGGGACCCCCTGAAAATAACAGCTGTTCAGGATGCCAGGAGCCAACAGGGACACAACCCACTCACATCTTTACAAAGAAAATGGACTAGGAAGGCCAAGTCCTTCCAGCGTTAGCAATGAGAACCAGCAGGAGTCCCATGACAGCACAGAAAGCAAACCGCAGACACTTTCTGTTCACCACCAATCACTGGTCACTAGGTCTGTGGGCCTCCAGGCCACAGGAGCACTAGCTCTGCTTCCTCTCAGTCTCTGGTCCTGATGGCCGGTGACCCCGGCAACCCGGGATGCTTTAACTGGGAGGGAGCATTCCCAGCTCAGCTGGAGAGCTGTCACGCCTATACCAGACCTGAGAGCTCATTATGGCCCACAAATGACAGCCTCCCTGTAGGGACTCCAGCAAACAGTCTCAGCCGAGCCGTGTCCGAGGCCTGCACACATGGATGACCTGTAGTTGAGCTGGTATCACAAGGCAGAGAAAGCTGGATACTGGTTGGGGTGACAGCCGGAGGCCCAGCTAGCGACTTGAGTCCAGGAAAGAAGGACTGATGTAGTCTCAGTCCCACACCATCCAGGTCTGGGGTGGGGGGTGGGGCAGTATCAATCGCCAAGCCGTCCGTTAGGAACACCCCAGCGTTAACCGACACTGCGTGTTTCCACAGCAGGCCTGGGCAGGCTTTTTCAGGGCAAGGGCTACTTCTCCAAGTGCTTCGGTCCACTAGCTATTTATTTTATTATTCAGGTGGTGACCCCAAAATTGCTTGGCGGTCCACCGGTGGACTGTGATCAATGTCGTGCCTAGCCCTGTTGTATACCTGCGCACAAAAAGCTGACTCCGCCCTCGATGGTAACAGCCATCCCAGTGAAACAGGAAAACGGCGAGTTACTGGCATAGAACAGCCTCGGCTCAGGCAGGTGTCTGGACCCGAAGTGCTGTCTCACTTATTTCTTCCAACCTTGGCATGGTGACAATAATTTTAAATGTTTTTCCTTTATAATTTTATTTGCATTCTTCTACATTTGCTTCTGTTTCACCATAACCAATTACAGTGGCACAGAGCAGCCATTAAAATATCTTGAAGACTTTTAACAACACAGGGAAACGTTCATGAGAACACTAGGTGAAGGACACAATACATGCATGCATCTGTGTGATAAAGTACTAATTTATCTGAAGAATATTAAGTTTATATGTGCTTGGAAGAGCTTCCTCACAGGTGTGGGGCCATAGTTTCCTTCTCTGTACTTGTTCAGTATTTTCTAAGTATTTAATAACATACACATACATTGCTGCTCAAATAATTAAAGAACACACACGTACAAGAGTTCCAAAACCATTCATGCATGAGCCCAAACCTCTGTTACCCTCATCAAAGAGCCTGGGACTTGCACTCAGCTCCCTATGGGCTCCTTCCACAGTCCCCATCGCCCACACCCCAACTTTAGGAAACTGAGGTTTGACTGAGACTTGTGGCCATCCCCGAGTGGCAGCTGTGCCCTTCCCTCCATCCTGGTTATGGGTCCTCCGCCCCCATATTGATCTTGAAGGCCAAATCTGGAATCTGAAGGAAATACCACCTTAGCACTCACACTGGATGCCAAGAGTCTCCCTCCCGCCATCCTGTCTCCAACACAGCAGGGGGACAGGGACCAGTCTACCCTCCTCTCTCCATGTTCACATGCTTGTTCAGTCAGCTATTCATCCATCAAGTCACAGCCTGCCTGCAAACTCATGGTCAAGGCCGGCTGTTTTTATAACTGATGGGCAGTTGCCCGTGCTATGATTGGGGGGAAAAACTCTATTCCTTGTATCTAAAACGAATGTCACCAGTGATGCTACAGCTGTCCTTCATGTAAATTACTTTATCACATTGTTTCCTTCTTTTAGAAGGGAGTGAGCACTATGACAGCTCCGGGGTGGGGGAAGAGAAGGTCAGAGAAACAGATGGAGAGACAGAGAAGAACATTCCAGTGCCTTCAATATACTTGTCTCCTAAACTACACCTTCAGCTAGGGACAGGTCCTGTTTGAAGATCAAAGACCAGCCGCCTCCCTAAGGTGTTTGGGAGTTTAGGTGTGGGGTGAGACGAGGTGAGGATCTACACAGGACAGAAGAAAAAGTGTGGAACCAACATCAGGCTAAGGAAGTTCAACAGAGCGTCCGCAGCCCTGCCAGTCTCCAGCAGCTCACTATCACTTCAAACTGAAAGGACAAATACAGATACAAACTGTGGGTCCTCCTTGTTTTCAAGGTTCATGTAAATTCTGCTCTTCCTTACTACAACGGCTTACGGAAAGATGGTCCCATGACCTAACTCAAAATACTTCGGGTTTCTCTCCCTAGGTCCTCTGCCCGCTGCCAATACACCGACATCTGTATTTTGCACGTTCCCTTGAGTGATCGTGATCCATGTGGGTATTGTTAATGGCAACTCCAGCCAAACTGCAGGCTGATGAATTCCTGATGCAACCGCATGCACCGACAGCCCAGAACTAGTTTTTAACTCCTTCCTGTTGCTGGAACCAGAGTGAGTTTCCTTAAGGCCCATGAGATGTGAGAAGAGAGGACTTTGTAGGTGAGCAAATCAGGTGACTCTGGGCAAGTCACTTTACTCAGAGGGTCCTCATCTAAAAGATACCAAATTTAAGATCTCCAACATCCTGCTCTCTTGCCAAAAGATTACACAAATATTTATAATCTTGCTTAAGTCACCATAATTTCCCTCACTGAATCACTCTGCAGCCATTGTGCCACCTAAATGTGACTTTACTAAAGTTAAATATTATGACGGTGACTTGGTATTGTATCAAATGCTACTCAGTTCAGCCGAGTGTTCATCATTTGCAAGAATTCTGGTCACTAAAATTTGCTTTCAAGCTTGGTTTGGAGGTTTACAAATAAGATGTTTTTCCTGTACAATGAGTTCATGAGAGTTAAGCTAAATATCACATATGCAAATGTGATTTTTTTTTTCTCTAAAATTCTCAAATTATCACCCAGGTCGCCTCCTAAAGTCTAAAGTCCAAAAGAAGACACTGTCTACTCTAAGTTCAAAAACTCCCCAGTGTGAGTCCTCTAACCCTCACATGGCACCTTATGGCTCCTGGAGGTGCCAGTCATGTGTCCCAAGCCCACCCACCTCTTTGTTGAGGCCAGAGTCTCAGGGCAGCCCAGGGAGACAGCATGGCTGTGCTCCCCTCTGAGTGACTGCTAACGAGACCAACGTGCCAGCCTTCTGTTTCTTTAAGCACGTAAACTGCTCCTTATTCATTATTAAATGTCAGTTTTACTTCTCCCATCAGAAGCTGTCTGCATCATGGTAAAGCATCTGTGTTTCATAGTTAATGCAGAAAAAAATAGTCAAATCCCTTGAGTGGTCTCAGCCACTGGCTGAGAGAGGCCACCTAAGAGGTCAGCCCAAGTCAGAATCAACCGATGGAAATGTGGAGGACGTGACCTGTGCCTGGATGGTGACCAAGCCTGCAATGTGGGGAAGAAATGCAAATAAAGGGGGCATCGTACGGATGTGTGGACATACCAAACTCTAACGGGAGTCGTTAGGTCTGTGCTAACTCCAAAGCAGTCTTCTGAAAAGGAAGCATGACATGATTCACCAAAGACATGACACAGCCTGGGACTGTCCCAAGGATCAGGCCAGAGAAAGTGAGAGGTGACAGTCAGGTGAACGAGGACCCCCGTGCCCAGGGTGGACCATGCATCACTGACCTCATTCTGAGCTTGCAGTGATCACAGGCCCACACAATTCCAACACTCCAGGAGGTCCCCAAGCAAAACAAAGCCCCCCTGGCTAAAGAGGAAGAGCAGAGAATAAAACGGGGTGGTGGGAAGAGAGCTGTGCTCTCCGGTCTACAGTTTTCTGAAGTTGAATGACTCAATCCCACCGACAATGGATTGTTCCAGGTACACCTTCTGGCTTGGCATGTCCTTGTCACTTCCCTAACTCACTGGCTTGTCCTGGCTGAAAGAAAGAGCAATACTGAGATGGTGACCCAAGGGGCTGAAGGTCTGTCCCATTTCCCCAGACTTTATGAATTTGCGTGTCATCCCTGCACAGGGGCCATGCTGATCTTCTCTGTATCGGCCCAATTTTAGTGTATGTGCTGCTGAAGCGAGCACCATTTCCCCAGACCTCAGACCTGCACCTTTCCCCATCCCAGTCCGCTGAGGGCTGCATCTGTGCCTTGATATGCAGCGGGGTGGGGGGTGTTGGAGAGAGGTGGAAGGGGGCGCCAGGATAAATGAAAGTGACAGGACTGCGTTGTTTTAAAAGCTCCATCAGGTGCTTTAGAGGTGTCCTCGTGCCCAGTAAGAATCCCTGTCCCCACTCACTGGGAGAGCCCTGGACTCAAGCAGGACTTGACATGACAGGTAAGTCAAGTGGGAGGTGGGCCCCCAGGACCTAGGGCATTTGATAAGCACCAGTTCCAGCGGGGCCCACGTCACCTTAAAAGAGAGCCACCATATTGACTGTCAGCTATCAGTCTACACTCCGAGTGGGCCCTGGGGATACACATGCAGAACACAAAAGGCTGTTCGTTTGTTTTTTGTATTGACGAGGCTTTTGCTTTGGAACTATCAGCAGCCTAACATTGCCAAAGAAAGGGAGGAAGGCCACGTACCTGAAGGACGCGATCACTGCCGTAACTTCATCGTCCGGATAAAAGTGAGTGACTGCATGATGTGCCCCAAGCAACTCCTTGCCATCTTTCCACCAAGAAATATGAATGTCCTGGTACGTATTAGGTATACTGATGGAGCAATTAAACTTGACGTTCTTGTGTTCAGAAAGTACGATGTGGCCGACCGTTTGATTAAACGCAAGAGGCGGTAGGAGCTTGGACCCGGCGGAGGTCACCCTGGGAGGGGCTGCACTTCCTGTTGGTGACAATGCCACGGAGGCTCCACGGCCCAGAGGAAGGGAAGGCGGGGGGTCAGACAGGCCTCCTGGGAAAGGCAGGGTGTGTGTGGTTTCTTCTCGCACCTCAGTGAGAGCTGCAAAACAGAACACCAATTTTTAGTCTTTTAAATACTGGAGTTTTCTCCAAGTAGGTTCCCAACTTATGAGGTTATGATGAGGGGCAGTGAGGCATCCCCAGTGTCCTCAGAACCTGTGGGAGGAGTTTAACACAAGCTCCTTCAGCACTCACTCAAAGCCTTCTAAAGAAGGTTTATGAACTGTAACTTTCCCCATGGGAGAGCAAGAAACTGTCCTCTACCCTCCAGGTTTTCCTCACTGGTCTAACAATCCAATCGACATGAGACAGATTAGCAATCGCCCCAGTGTAATTACACGCGTACGCGTGGGGACCCCGCACACAAGAGAGTCAGCGACCCCACGTGCAGAGAGGTAGAGAGACGGAAAGGGAACGTGGGTGTAGAAGACGTCCTGAGCTAGGGGTGACGTAAGGGGCCCTGGGGGCTTCAGAGGGTCATTGCAGGATGATGCAAAAAGAGCAGATGCTTCCTAAATAGAAGATGCCCTGCCCTACTGGTGGGTCAGAAGAGATCAGCTGTGATGATCTCTTATTTTGGACAGAGCCCCTAATTCAAGTTCTTGTAGGAGTTAAGGGAGGGGCAGAAATTCCTCCTGAGCCTAAAGGTGGCTAAAGTTGCCTTTAGCTCAGAACAATTGCATGCACCAGAGAGGCACGGTTGGGGTGCCTCATCCTGAACCACACACCCCCACCAAAAGACATTTTTTACTTGTGACTCATTCCAAGTCCTTCATACCCAACTCAAGTATGGCAGGAAGGTGACAGCACTGAGATCCCTTTCTGTCTGCCCAGTCATAGGTCTGTGCTGCAAATTTGGCCAGTAGTCTTGTGGTCTGCTATTTGTCACAAAGAGACTCATCCCTAGGTATGGGGGGGATCAAAGTGTGCTTCTATAACCAGCTACAGAATAGCTTGGCTCTTCTAGTCAAATGCTTGCTGCTAGAATGGACCCAGAAACATTTTCTTTCATGTGGCCCATAAATATTTCTAAAAATAGGGCTCACAACAGTTGGACTTCTGGCTTTTTAAATGGTATTTTGGAGCACACATTATATTTTGGTCACTACGTATTCAAACACATTGACTGCAAGCTAGGGAGACAGGCATGTAGGGGAGAGGGCCTGGCACGCTGCAGGTTAGTGACTGGGAATACAGCGAGGTACCCACTCCCTGTTGGAGAGCTGTGCCTCCTGTCACACTCGAGATGTCACACCCTTGTGTGCAGGAGCGGAGTGGTCTCTGCTTAGGCAAGTGCCAGGTGAGAAATAAGAATATACCACACCCAGTTAAACTTGAATTTCAGATCAACAACAAACACGTGTTAGCGTAAGTATCCAGCTAAGCACTGATGTGGCTGATGGGGCTACAGGCAGGAGGTCTGGGGCAGAAGGAGGACCCAAGAATGTCTTCCTCCAGCCTGGTCCTGGCTGTAGCTCTACCAGCCAGTCCTCTCCATACAGGAGGGACCCCCAAAAAACTGGAATTATCTTTTGGAGGTCAGGCCCCTTGTGATACAGGCTTCCCCCGCTAGGTGAGTGTTCCAGGAGCCCATCTGCATCAGTGTACCAGCTGCATTCGGCTTCAGTGAATTTTTTCTGGAGACTCTTTCAATGTGTTTTCCCTTTTCATGACGGGTGGTTTACACAAATGATGTGCAGCATGACAACACACCTGCCCATACTGTGCTGAGTGTTCAGCAGTTTTTGACCAAAACCAGCATGGCCCCCGTGACCCACCTCCACATTCACTTGATTTTGCCCAGAGCGAATTTTTTGTTTGTTTGTTTCCCTGGATGAAAAAAGTCCTCAAAGGAAAATATTTTGAGATGAAACAAAAAAACGGCAGAAGCACTAAAAGGCATCAAAATTGGCGAGTTCAAAACCTGTTTTGAGCAGCAGAAAAAGCATCTCAATAGGTGTATTGCATTAAACGGAATGTTGAAGGTGACCGAAGTTTAAACACGTAAGAATAAATAGACAATTCTTTGTAAATAAGTTCTTGGTGTTTTTGTGTCTCCTTGGTACAAATGCCCCCAACACCGTGCCCCTCTCCCACTGCTGCATTTGGGAATGCCGTGGGTGGAGGCAGGAGATGCCCCTAGAAGGAACCAGAGAAAGTCCCCTGCTTGCCCTTAGCCGGAGGCCTCAGGGCTGTGGCGGTGCGGACACCTCTGCAGGCTTTGCCGGATCGCTCTGCGGGGCAGCCTCCGGCTGGCCTAGGCCAGTCTCCAGACAGGCGAGTGTGCTATGGCTGGCGTGCTCGCTTACTCCAGAGACACGCCGGGCGAGCCTGGTGCACAAGCGCGGCCTGTGCTCTCAGCAGGGGCAGGTGAAACCCGGCCCCTGAGTCCCACTTTCCTCTGAGTCGGGGAACTTTCTGCTGTCATGACTGCCCTGGCTATTTACTTGTGCCGTATGCCACTCTTCCTGCAAGCTTTCAAGCACCCGGGAGACCTCTGTCTCCTCCACGGGCAAACTTACTGCTGAGCTCCACGGCACTGGGGAGCCGGGTTGTGACCAAATCACTATTTTTGTTCTTTAAATATATGTCACTTCATAGAAGGCAAAAAGTAAGGTGAGGAGGCAAACAATGCTTTCTTTAGTTTGTTTAATTTACTTAAAAACATTTGACCTTTCTAATTATAAAGATAAGGCCAATCTGTTCTAAAAAAGTCAAATATTTATACAAGCACAGAAAGTATAAAATAGAAGCCTGTCTTGGGATCCCAAGCCTGCAAATTAACCCCTGATTATAGTTTGGGGTAGAACCTTCAGTTTTCTATGAGCTGAACTGCTAACTGAAACAGCTAATGGCAAGGCCCCCACTCAGGCAATGCCACAACGTCAGGGAGCAGCCATGTCCACCCTGTAATCACTGTGGACAGTTTAAGGATAACTCATCTCCACAATCTGACTGGCCAGAAGTTGGCAGAATGACTTAATTGCCAACAAATATTTATACAGCAACTCCTGGGTCTCAGATTTGCTGTGACTGTCTAATGGGTCACAGAAAGGCATTCACCCAGGTCAGGGCTAACTGGGGGTGATTCCTCTCTATCCCCAACTGGTCAGCCCTCTCAGGTGGGTGCTGTCCCCCACCCGCTTTGTAACATCTGTGATCGCTCACTTAGTTCCTTGTCCCTTGCTGGACCCACTGACAGCCCTATGAGGCCTTGTACCCACACCATAGCCAGTTCAAAGAAATGCTCAAAATCCATGTGTTTAATGAATAAGTAAAGGCACAAATGAGAGGAGGGGAGGGAGGGTGGACAGAATTTGAAGGGGCAGAGGAGGGAGGATATTGGAGAGAAAGAAGAGGTCCCTAGCAGCCTGGGATACCAATTTAGCTGCAGGGTAGTGCTCCTGTGAGTCCTGAATCCTGGAGGAGCCAGCGGAGGTTGCTGGGAGGTTCCTGAGTAGGGGACGGGGGAGATCAGAGCCGGACCAAGGCATTAGGAAGGAGGCAGCCAGGAAGTGGGAAAGACAAAAGAGACACAAGGGGGACAGGCCACGCCAACATTCTCACCATTGCCACCAATTCACACAAGAAGGGTCAGTGCGACTCAAATATCGGGTTGCCAAAACAATGTATACACATTCTAAGCAATGTTATCTATGCATTACTTTTCTTTCTTTTGGGGGGGTTGGGGGTTAGTTCTCTGGCTGGGAATCGAACCCAGACTGCGGCATTGAGAGCGCACAAGCCTAGCCACTACACCACCAGGGAACCCCCTATGTATTACTTTTCAAAGCTGAATTGAATCACAGTAGCAATGTGCAGTATGATGTTCACTCAAAAGATGGCATTAATCAAATGAATGCTAGTGTCACCATGTGACAGGCAGGACAGTCAAAGATAATGGCAGAAGCACAGCTGTCATTCGAGGAGCACAAGACCATTTTGAAGTAGTATTTGAAGTTTGAGAACATTGTTTGAGTTTCCTCTACGTTCTCCTGACTTAACACCCCTTGACTTATACCTATGGGGGACCGTAAGGGATGTGCTGTAGAAAACCAGCTACACTGGCGGTACTTTGGGAAGAAACTGAAATGGCATGTGCAGTGATACAAGAGGACACTTTGGTCAACATTGCTCAAGCAGTAGTTCACTGTAATCAGAAGTGTCTCGGTGCTGATGGTAGCCACTCTGAGCACCTCTTGTAATTGCAGAAGTCAAATGTGACTTGTATTCATTTTCTGTTATTGGTATATATTGAGTATTGCCATTTTAATACAGTTTTTCCCTTTCTTAAATTATAAATGCATTTTTTGGGCATCCTCTGTATTTAGGGAGTACCTGATCACAAGAGGGGTCACTTGGCCACCACTTGGAGAATGCAGGCCGTGAGCGGCTTCAGGCCAGTCTCCCTCCTCAAGTAGAAATGGGGATGGAACAGTTGTCCCCCAAAGAACAAAGGAGGTATGGCTATGTCTGGGTCACAGTAAGCACTCTGTCAGTGTCAGCTCTTATTTTTTGTATCGTCTTCTCGTCTTATCATGAACCGGGAAAAACCTGTCAGGGTGACATCCTTGAGAAGTGCTCATCTGCAGGCCTGGGACTGAGGACCACAGGGTTGGTGAGGTTCACATTGCATGTTTTTTGTTTGTTTGTTGTTTTGTAGGATGGGGATGTTACCATCCCCACGGTCATCTGTGTCAATAATGCTTGAGAGCTGCATGAGGATGGAAAATATGCAAAAAGGCAAGATGAACACCATTCCCAGGTTTTGGACCCAAGGGCAACAATTGCTTGGAAATGACAGCTCACACTGCCAGTGTTTCCCTGTTCTGCCTGCTGTAGTTGCATGATGCTCCTCTGTCCCATTCTCCCTCCCCGACTTGGGATACTCTTAACATTATTTTGGGGGGAAGTGATGGTAGGATGACATCAGACCAAAAATTTTACAACTTTTCATTCTGATTAACCTGTGCCCATAGCTTCATCTTCAAGATGACAAAAAGGAGTATGCTGGGCCTGTCCGACGGTCACTATCGTGGAGACAATGTTCATTCAGAGCGAGATATATGCAAACCCACAATCAAGAGACGTGGTGAGAATTCGGCCCATTCTGCAAAGAGCACACAAGAGGGGCTGCCTCTGGAATTCACAAGGCGTCTTCCCCTTCCCTGCCTGTCTCACCGTCTTTCACAGTCATTTCCTTGTGTGGACCGGATGGCAGCTGAAGTGGGAAGTTTAACCTCACAAGCAACCCTTGATAAGTGGCCTGCTGCTCAGATCCAAGAGCAGCTGTCCAGGTATTCCAGCAGCTGCATCTGCCAACCCCAGGGGACACACCCATCCACTCCTAGAGTGACATGATGGAGCACCCCTGCCTTGTGCCCATGTCTTTCCAATCACTGCTCATCCCTAGACCAGGTTCCAAGGTCAGCCTCTTGAAGATAGATTGTGTCCCTGTACCCAGCACTGCGGAGGGCCTGTTCCACATGACTGTGCCTTGTTCTTCTCAACAACTTTGTCTGGAGCTTTCTGGAAGGCCTGGGGTGTCATCCTGAGCCCAGCATTGTGCATGGAATGGAGTGGACATGCAGTGAACACCGATGGAATAAACAGGTATGATCCAAGCAACGTTCCAATGGATGAGCACTGAAGATAGGTGGTCAAAGCAGGGACACTCCTGTGGCTTGGAGTGGGACTGCCTCTGAGGCAGTACCCCTGTCACCAGCCACACACAGTTGCAGAGGGCCAGACATTTAGGGACCTTATTCTATACTCAAAATTGGTCATTTAGGGGCCTCTAGTAAAGAAGCTGTTTTCTGCGTGATCAGTTCGTGTACCCCACCCTGAAATCCACAAGTTTGCTGCACACTTGCAGGCATGGGTGATGGCAGGTGGCTGGGCGGTGCTGTTCAGAGCTTCCCGTCCCTCCCACTGAGACATGACCTCTGCGAACCCTTCAGTGGGATGCAGAGGTCCCTTAGCACACTGCTCAGATGCTGGCTGATGATGTATTGCTTGCATCTGACCAGGGCCTGGTGGTGACCTGAGGTAGGAATGTTTGGGCCTCATGGGAGTAAGTGCTGGGCTCACCAGGGTGGTCTGTCTCAGACAAGGCACAGGGAATGACAGCTCAGGAGCAGGGTGACTGTCAGTCATGAACGAGAGGAAAGTATACTTCTGGACTGTGATGGCCAAAGTGCTCTGGGCTCCGAGGGACCTCCTGAGGGCTGGCCTCCATACCCTCTCCTAGCATGAGTGCCTTGGATTCTCTGGGATCCTTGGGTCACAGCACAAGGAGGGCACTGGAAGTGGTGGCTGCTGAAGTTGCAGGTCCCAGGCTAGCAGGTGGAGCAACTGTGCCAAGTGGCCTCCTGGCCCTTGGAGGGCTGGACATAGCAGAATGCAGGGCATGAGGAGTCCTATTTAAGCCCTGCCCTCAGGTGTCCTGTGCCCTTAGCCTGCGCTACAGTCCTGGAAACCGTGTGGTGGTATCAAGGAGGGACTAAAGTGCCAGGCTGTGGGCCTCTCTGTGGGAGGCTGCTGGTGTCCTTGAACTCCCAGGGGCTCTCTGATTCCACCGCGGAGCACATGTGGGCAGGGAGTAGATGGCAGCCTGGGGTGGCGGTGCCGAGTGCCCTTGGCTGCCTGCCCAGCTTTGCTATCTAGCAGCCCCTGTGCAGGAGGATCTGTGCTTTATAGAAAGGCCTGTGGCCTCTGGAATCCTCTCTGTGCCCACCCCCCTGTCCCCCAGGAGAAAGGCCAAATCTGGACCGGTGCCTTGTCACTTAGTTTAGGGACCGCTCCCCTACCCCCATGGCTGTAGCCAAACCCAGAACAAACAGAAACTTTCTACTTTACGCAAAAGCCAAGAATTCTCCACTGATAAAAGCACCAACAATACTGAACAAGAGAAAACTTAAGAAAAACCTTTAACCTGAGGTCACTTGACCAGACTGCTCCCAAGTCATAAACGGCAAACGTTAACCTCACCAGAGCAAATGCACTCAGCCACTTGGAGGGGGACGGCCTGGCAGGGGCTTCACTGGAAAGGAGGGGAGTGAGTGGTGGGCTGCGTGTGCCTGTGGGGGTCACAGGTGCTGGTGGCGGTGGGGAAGCCAGTGAGGGCCTCCCCGCCAGAAGCCTGCGCAGTAAAGTAGGGGATAAAACATGGAGCCTGTGTCAGAGTTTCCACACAGGCCCCAGCAGGCACAAGGCTGCCAGATGGAAAACAGGACGCCCCAGTTACATTTGTATTCAGATAAACAAGGACTGATTGTGCGGGAGGACACACTTAGTCAAATAAATCTAACGAAGTATCATTTCAGGACACCGGCTGGAACCGAGCTTCAGGGACTTCACTGTTGCCCCGCAGAGGCTAGGGGAAGCGTGGGTGTGGGGCATGCAGCAACCCCAGCATCCCCAAGCAAGCCATCCCACCTCTGTGAACCCTCACCTGCAGGTGGGAAGGGCTCGGACCTCGGAGTAGAGGTGATGACTATCAGGTGCCCTCCCATTTCCCAGGCCCCCACACAGTGGCTCAAAATAAGAGCAGGACCCGCTGGGCCTTTCCCCTGGGCCTTGTGCACACACTCAGCAGTGGAAGCTGCAAAGCCCTCCCAAGGGCTTTCTGCAGCCCCTCATCGTTGCCTTCAGCCTGAATGCCACGTTTTGTCTTGGGCATTTGACTTTTCCTTGGTCCAACTGCTTTGCAAAACAAGCCCCCCATAGGAGCACCAAAGCAATCAGAAAAGAGAATTTCAGAACCTGACTCTAACACCCCAGTATTCTCTTTCACAGTCCAGCGGGCTCGCAGACCAGCAGGAAGTCGGCATGTCCAGGGAGGGTTTGAAAGCTCTGATGCCCAGACTTCACCCAGAGGGAGTCCATTGGCAGAGGGGGCGGGGTACAGCTGGGTATCAGGATTGTAGGCAATCTCTTCTATAGACTCTAGTGTAGCACCAGGGCCAGACACCTTGGTCTAGGGCATTGGTTCCTACGTTGGGGTTACATGTTGGACTGTTCAGAGGTACACGAAAAATAATCAGTAATGGAGAAAAGACAAGTAAAGTAAAAAAATGCAAAACGTTAGTTATGGAACAATGAACGTTAAATCTGAATCACTGTTAATGGAGACACTTCAAAGTTAGATCACATTCGTGAATGATGATTGGCGAGGGCGTGGCTGTGAACCCTTCCCCCAAACTGCTCTCCTACCAGTCATTACCCACAGTTTCAGAACAATCCATCTGCAATGTTTCTAGAACTTCCCCAAACATATAAATACATCCGTAGCCAGACTGCCTGATCAGTTTAGTTATTGACTGAGTAAAAGTAAGTGCGTTGTCTTTAATTGTGATTCTTTTCAAATAGTTTTTTAATTTAATGTTTACCATAGTTGAAGTTATCATTGTCAGTGATTTTTAAGCATGTCAGTTATGGGTCAGTGGTTGAAGACAGGAATGGTTAAAAACCAAAACTTGATGTGGATCAAAACCCATCGCCAAGTACTTCTCAACACGTGTCCGCAGCTACGAGCACACCCACACCGGGAGACAGTAGAAAGGTCTGTGTGTCAGACACTATACGGAATAAATGGAAATACTCTGAAGAGTATATTAAATATGGGTTTTCATTTGTAGGAGATGATGACTGTCCTAAGCCTTGTGTGTTGTGTGTGGGGAAATATTATCCAACGAAACCCTCTCTATTCGTGCGACATTTAGAAACTAAACATCCTGTGTATAAAAACCAAGAAATACATTATTTTCAGCGCTTAGAAAAGCGCTGAAAACTGTTACTCCAACTGTTACTTCATACATGATGTCAGGAAAGAAAGACGATGAGAATGCAGTTGGCTTCATACCATATTGCTTATCACATAGCTATAATAAATGTGGTAAACACACACCATAGCTGAAGATTTCACTTCTCCTTGCATTAAGGATACCATTTTTTGTATGTTTTGGGAAGAACATATCTGCAAAATCAATACTATCTCTTTTTCAAACAATACAATGTCTTGATGAATGCAGGAAATGTCTGATGAGGTTGAAGCTGTAGTAGTAGATAGAATCAGAAAAAGTAAATTGTTTTTCATTCAGGTCGATGAAAGTGTAGATGTTGCTGACATCTATTTTGCTTGTCATCTCAAGGTGCTTGGTAGGAAACGAAATTGAGGAAAACCTGTTGCTTTGTTACCCATTGACAGGGGAAGATATTTTTAATGCAATCAATGGTTCATTGAAAAGGACATTAGTTGCTCGAATTGTTGTGGTATATGCACTGACAGAGACAAGCCTATGTCAGGTTGTTTCATAGGCCCACACAGCTGAATTAAAGAAGTAGCTCCCCATATACCATGGAGTCACTGCTGCATTCATAGACAAGTCTTGCATCCAATCCTCTTCCTAGTGAACTGAAAGTTGTAAATTTTATTAAGTCACAACCACAAAACTCCAGACATTCACAGCACACTACTTTTGCATATGCAGGTAAAGTGGCTGTCTCATGGCAAAGTGCTTATATGGATGTTTGAACTTAGACACGAAGTCCAGGTATTTTTTTTGCTCCAAAGTTACAGGACAGTGATTGGCTTCAAAGTCTTGCATATACCCAATATTTTTCTAAAAATAAACAAACAAAACTTGGGACTTCAAAACAGCTCAATCAGTATATTCAAAGTAACTGAAAAATTGAGTCAATGATTAAAAAAACTGGACTTTTGGAAAGAGTATATTGAAAGAGGTCAGCCTGAAGTTTTTGAAACTCTGCACAAGTTCTTACCTGAGAATAACTTGCACCTAACCCCAAAACGTGGAAGAGAATATTGTAAGTCACTTGGAAGGTCTTACAGTGTCTTTTTATACGTACTTCCCTCAATGTGGAAAAGAAAACAACTGGATTCCTTCAATGAAGAATTCTTCAAAGAAGCTAAACTATCAATAAATGAAAAAGAGCAGTTAATAGGACTTTCAACTGATTCTTCTTTAAATTCCGATTTAAAAGAAAGCATCTTATTACCTTCTGGGTAGATGCCAGTGAGGAATACGAACAGCTCAGTGAGAAGGCACTCAAATAACTCTTGCCATTTACTAAGACTGAACTAGTGAAGAGAGCTTTTACTCCTTACACCTTCATGAAAATAGGTACTGCAACGAGCTTAATGCAAGTCTGGATTTAAGACTGTATCTTTTGAGTCTGATTTCAAGGAACTAAGTGCATCAAAGAAAGCTCAGTGATCTCACTAACAATGTTTCAGTCTGCTAGTGATCTGCATACCAATTATTGCAGACTTTTCAGATAACACAAATAAATATTATTATTAATAAAAAATTAAAAGTTTGTTAAATACTTTATCATCATTAACAATATTTAACTGTGTTAGAAATATTGTATAATTAAATCTGTGGTTTGTACTTTTAGTGTAGTAATTTTTCTTTCCTAACTTATTACTTCATTTTCACTATTTTACATTAATACAGGTACTGAACCAAAGTGTCAGTATTTAAAAACAGCTGTTTTAAAAAGATAAAGGATACAATTTATAGAAATGGGTTTAAAAGAGCTACACAGTGGGAAAAAGGTTGGAAACCACTGCTCTAAGGAATGGCTCTGGTGGCCCAAATCACCTTGGGTAGCAGGTGCTCTGGAGGGTCCAGCCTGAGAATCCTCACACAGAAGTTGCAGGTTTTAATGCACATAGGTTGGGAGTGTGGAGAGTATGAGAACTCTGGGGTCAGCGGGGCAAGGTGTAGTCGGTCTCTGCTCAGGCCCACAGAGGCCAGAGGACCTTGTGCAAGTCACCTGTCCATCTGAGACTCAGTCTCCTCACTGTAAAGTCAGACAGGTGACAGTGACTTGTCTCAGAGGTGAGAGCAGAAGACTGTACAAGGAACACTGGGCACGGTGCTTGGCGTGCACGGACAGGC
This sequence comes from Lyroderma lyra, assembly GCA_004026885.1. Classification (NCBI taxonomy): domain Eukaryota; kingdom Metazoa; phylum Chordata; class Mammalia; order Chiroptera; family Megadermatidae; genus Lyroderma; species Lyroderma lyra. The sequence goes on along the minus strand of PVJL010005429.1, from coordinate 27,400 downwards.
AATAAATGACAATTATTACTTTATTAACATGAAACACTGGATCTGTCTTATTTCAAAAGTGCAACTAGTCAAGCCTGGACAATCAGTGCTGAGCACATGGGACCCATTATGCTGCCAGACCACTCAGCCTCCTGCAGTGAGACAGGAGCACGTGATTATTTCACCCAGGGTTTGCCTTCTGTTTCACCTTTGGCAGCATACCAAGTGTCACAAAAAGACGCTGAGGGAACACTTTAGGGCCAGGGTCCTTCAGCAGCCTCCTCACTGGGGGTCTGGGGCTGGTTCTTCCCAAAGGACAGAAGTTGCTTTCCCAAGACCAGTAGAGACTCTGACTCCAAGTGTGATTCTTCCATCACACCACCCCCAACACATGTCCCCCAGCCCACCAATACCTCACTTCCTGTTAATAAAAAGCCATTCTTATAAAGAAAACATGATTTCCTTTTAAAATGTGATGATCTCTGGAAGACCATACACCTTAGCAAGAATAATCTGTCTTTCCTAAGTGACAGAGGATAAAGAATTCCCTCTAGAAACGGATGTACTTTTCCCTATTCCTCCCAGAAAACATTGAACAAGCTTTACAAAACAAACAAACCCTGAAAAGTGGAGAGAAGGCAGACTGACTAAGGACCTCAGGACCCAAGAAAACCATAGTGATGAATTCCCTGGGTTTTCTTTTGCCCCATTGTCACAATTTGGAAAGGATAATGGGCAAAGACCACATCCCCCTGCAAAACAAACAAACAAACAAACAAAAAAAACACACAAAAAAAAAACAAGAAAGGGGCAGCTCAACAAGTCTGAACATTTTTAGACAATGGACTGCTCTTTTCCAGTTAAAGAGCCCAGAAATAAACTATGGCTCCATCCCCACTGAGACCAGCAAAGATCGAGTGGGGAGCCTGGACCTCACCCTGACCAGGCTGTAAAGAGGTGACAACACTTCCTTTGGGTGATATCAAGAGGGCAAAGTAGAGAGAAGGGACTTTTGTCCCCCAGGCTGGTGTTGGTAAAGCCCATGGGGGGAGCTGGACTTCCACTCCCACCTGGCATTACCGAGATGACCCTCCTCGTCCCACTGGGGTAGTTATCAGAGGAGGCCTAGTAGAGTCAGGGCTTTCACCACTGCCCAGAGGGCATCCCTCCCACTCCCAGTGGAGATCAGTCAGAAAGTAACAAGACCCTCCTCCTCCTCCCAGCCAGGGAGGGAGGTACCAGTGGAGGCCTGGTGGGTGGTCAGAACTCCCACCCGCCTGTGAGCACCAGTGATGAGGATGCACCCATACTCAGATGTGAGTGGAGGGAGAGTAGGAACTCTCCTTCAACCCCGCCAGCAGTAAAAGGCAGCAGACCCTCCTTACTTCAGAACAGTTCAGAGGAAGTCAGGTAAAACAAAAAGTTTATTTAAGAGCCAGTTTCATAATATAATATGCAAAATGTCTAATTTTAGCAAAATATTCTGTCTCAAACGAAATGAAATAACCAACACCGAGATGGCTGAGAATTAAAAAGCTCTTAAAGGACTTATGAAAATACTCCAATGAGCAATTATGAACATGAAACACATGAAGAAACAGAAACTCTTACCACAGAAATAGAAGACATAAAAGAAGCAAATGGACATTTCTGAACAGAAATACACAACAGTCCAAATAAAAGACTCAATAGATGGGCTCAACAGCAGAATGGAAGGGCAGAGGAAAGAATCAGTGAACTGGAAGATAAAACAAAAGAAAATTATTTAATCTGACCGGCAGAGAGAAAAGAGACTGAAAAAAAATGAACAGATTTCTCTGGGACCTATAGGACTATTACTAAAGGTCTACCACTGTACCATCAGTTCCAGGAGAGGAGACAGAGGGCAAGGATAAAAAGTAGTTAAAGAAATGATGGCTGAAAACTCCCCAAATCTGGCAAAATATATAAACCTACAAAATCAAACATCTGAGTGAATCCTAAATGGAATAAACTCCCAAAATATCCATGCCAAGACACATCATAGTCAAACTTCTAAATCAGCGGTTCTCAACCTGTGGGTCGCGACCCCTTTGGGGGTCGAACAACCCTTTCACAGGGGTCGCCTAAGACCATAGGAAAACACATATCAGATATTTACATTACAATTCATAACAGTAGCAAAATAACAGTTATGAAGTAGCAATGAAAATCATTTTATGGGGGTCACCACAACATGAGGAACTGTATTAAAAGGTTGCGGCATTAGGAAGGTTGAGAACCACTGCTCTAAATACTAAAGACAAAGAAAACATTTTGAAAGTACGGGAAGATAAGGAAAGCTATGAGAACTTTTCTCCTGCAGACCTACCCTGAGAGAATAAAGGAAATTCTCTGAACAGAAAGGAAACAATAAAAGAAAGAAACCTGAATCATCAAGGGGGAAGAAAAAAACACAAGAAAGCAAAGATATTGGTCACTACAGTAGACTTTCCCCCTCTTCTTGAGTTTTCAAGTAGACCCACACAATTTACCCAAATGCTTTTTGGCAACTATCAAAGAATTCAATGGAGGAAAGACAGCCTTTTCAATAGATGGTACTGGGGTAAGTGAATATCCACAGGCAAAGCAATGAACTTTGACGTTAAGTCTTACACCATACTCAAAAATTAGCTCAGAATGGGTCACAGATTTAAATGCAAAACATATAACTTTTAGAAAAGCACAGAGGAGAAAATCTTCAGGATCTGGAGTTAGGCAAGAGTTCTTACATTTGACACCAAAAGCATGATGCATAAAAGGAAAATGTGATAAACCGTATTTCATCAAAATTAAAAATGTTTGCTCGCAGAAGATCCTGCTAAGAGGATGAAAAAAACAAAAACAAAAACAAAAACAACTGCAGACTGGGAGACATGATTTGCAAAGCCCACACCTGACAAGCACCTAGAACATTAAAGAACTCTCAAAAGTGAGGCGAGAATGCAGCCAAAGGAAACCCTGACTGACATGGTGTAAAATACCTCAGTAGACTGTTGCCAGTACAAGTATATGTGGTTGATCAGAAGGCTGGGGATTGAAACACCTGATGTGAGGAAGCAGGTTCTCTGGGGAAGGAGCCAGGGAGTGACCATGGAGAGGGGAGGAGGGGGCGCTTCGACTGCCTTGCTGACGTCTGGTTTCTTACACCGGGTGGTGAGTACAGAGGTGAATCTTAGTATCCTCTGTACCCTTCTTGTTATATTTTATAACAAGATTTGAGTACAAAGAAAAGAGTAGGCGGGGAAAGAAAAGAAAGGAAACTGAATGGTAAAATTAGGTCTTTTTGTTTCCTGGCTGGCCCATTGGGTGACAAGGATGAGAGACCGGAACCTTCCTTCTACCTGTAGGTCCTAAAATCCTAAGGGCTGGTGACTTGAGGAACCATCCAGCTAGCAGTTCTCACGCTGGTCCAAGACTTCCCACTTTCCTTAGATAAACGTAATTATCATATTCCTACCCTCAGTGGCAGGTTCTAAAGGGGGGAAGGGTAACAAGAGATGTGTACCCCAAGATAGGTCGTGGCTTCTGGGAAAAAAGCTTCACGAAAAAATCTAGTTGACTTTCTCCTTGTCCTAAAACACTCAAGAGATTTACATCCTATGATTTGTATTATAAAAAATATTTTTAAATGTCCAAATATAAAATGACATTCTAGTAGTAAATAGACTTTTAAAAATGACATCATTTCCCCTGGACCCTGGGGGTCTGCAGTGCAGCCTGGGGAGACATGCTGCACACAGGCCAGGCAGACTGATTTTAAGCATTCTCCTGTCTCTCGGAACCCAAGAATCCATACTCCATGAAGATTTAAGGTTACAGTTTGGGCAGATGCAGTATTCTCAGAAACACACCTGTATTTCCAGACTATTCTACTGCCCCAGATAGAGCTGCAGGGGCCGCTTCACGGGGGCAGGGAATGACAGCTGCCTACAGTAAAGAACCCACAGGTGTGTCTCCTTTTTAAGAAACACCCGGCACTACGAGGCTGATGCCTGAGGACACGGACAGCCAGAGTCAGGCTCAGCCTGCGGGGTCACACCGTCTGGAACCCGCACTGTGAGCAAGTGGCCCAGCCCACGTCTCCCCTTCTGGCGAATCCGTTTCCAGATCTGCCTCTCTGCCCTGCCATTGGGCCAATGGGGACTCGGAGACTCAGAAAGCTGACACGCCACACCCCCATAGCCTTGCATGCTAATGTCAAAACTGGGATGAGATCGTACATCTCTGGACTCCCAACGTGGTTTTGGTTTTTTGTTTGTTGGTTTGTTTTGTTTTTTAACTAATGCATCAGATTTCATGCTAAACCTGAGTTTCCTTTTTTCTTTTCTCCAAAACTTTCAGAGAACATTGTTTTCGTCCACAAATCTGCAAATCACGTGCCAGAGCTGTAAAAAGGCTGACAGGCTGGTTCTACTTCCTGTGTGGGGGCAGCCGGCCAGCGGCAAGTGGAAAGGCAAGTGGGAACCGGCCTGTCAGGCGGGCGCCCCGGGAGCCATGCATATGGATCAGCTCGCTGTGCATGAAGTCAGGAGGTCAGTCCCAGGACAGAAAGCCACGTTCAACAAGTCTGAGCCCCCGTTCTAATAGTCTCCACCGACATAGCCAGTTCTGACTTGTGAAAACGATCATTTTTCAGAACCATAATGAGGCCAGCCTCTTAGCAGCTTTAACAAGTCCAAAGGCTTAGTACAGCAAAACGGTCCTTTCTGCCCAATAAACAAGGCTCTCCTTCATGTGTCTTAGCAGAGGCAAGACCACAGCTAAGGCAAATCCTAAGATGTTTACTGTTCCCGAAGGCTGAGAAAACTGGACACCCCTCCCTCCTCAAAAAAAGGAGATTACACAAAAAAGGGATCTGTCCCATTTGCCCAGCTGTCAGAGGCCAACCTGGCACCTCAGTTCTGAGGGTGGGCCCCTCCCTGAGGGGCCGGGGCAGGCACTACCCCGAGACCATATCTTGCTGGAGCCTGAGCTGGCTTTGCAGATGCTAGGTTGCAAAGCGACTGACTGAGAAATATCCAGAAGACGCCACTAATGACTTGAGCACAAGGAGAGACACACAAGCATAAAAGTCCCTATCCATTCAGATAGGAAATAAATAAGTTTTCTCCAAGCATAAGTCTCTCAAACGTTCTTAGCTTTTGGTGCAAAGCTTCTCTTACATGATCTTAGGCCAAACATCTATTTCTCCCTTCCTTCCTCTCTCCCCTCTATCCCTGCTTTTCCCCAACCCACTGCCACCCCAAGACTCATGCAAAATCCATTTTACAATTAAGTAAAGAAAGTAAAGGGTGAAATAAAGTGCTTTAGAACTGAGTCTAGGCTTCTCAGTGAAATGTTGAAGACACAATCAACCTTTTTTCCTTTATCACTTTAAAAACGGGGTCCTGCTGCCTGACAGAGACCAGAGCGTGGGAGTGACACAGGTACCAAGAGGGAGGGCTGTCCAGCTGTGGTCTCACAGAACGGGGAATACCTGGGCCCTCGCCAGTCAAGCCGTGGTTCAGACAAAGCAAACTCAGGCCTCCTCAGAGGGAGAATGCGGGTTGCCAAGCCTGCTCGGTACTCCTGCCACAGAGCCTGGTGACATCCCCAGCCAGCATTTTAGCTGGAGGCAGGGAGACCCGGAACCAGGACAAGGAAGAGGTGAATCGAGGGAACCCTCCCGGTCAGGGGTCAGCAAATGCCCGCAGGGCCAGATCAGGGCTTCCCTTGGCACCCTGGGGGCCAGCTCACACCTGCCACCCACAGGAAGTATCTGGTCAGGAGGGTGTCCAGGCTCCCTGCCGATCCATGACACACAGGCAGGTGCTTGGAGAGAAATCGAAGAAACAAAGCCACATTTTCCGTCCACTGCAGCCAGAGGACACTTCATTTGGGAAACCTGGTTTTAGCTGGTAAAAAGGAAAGGAATTATCTGGATGTTTACACTCAACAACCAAAAACAACAAAAAAATAGCCACGCCCACGTTGGCGCAGCTATGTGGGAGAGTTGAGCAGGAATTGGCCTTCGTTTTTATACCTTCCTGTGTGGCACGTGACAGGAAGGTATTCCTGTGCCAGTTAAGTCTGAATTCAGCAAGAGGAGGTAAGGGGACGGTCAGGGCAGCGGCGGGCGGGAGGGCAGACCTGCCCCATGTGGACAGTCTGGGTCCTTCTAGAGAACCACCAGGAAACAAAACCCTAAAGAGCATAGCCAGGGCTGGGCCCTCCGGACAGACACCCCCACAGCCTGCCCCAGAGGGAGTGGGGGCCCACAGCTCTGCTCTCCTCATTCAAGGTGCAGTTTAGGCTATATTTCAATGAGAATAGCAGAACCTTTCCCCTCAATACAATTTGTCTAGCAAAAACAATTACCCCAAAATTTGATCTCAGAAGAATGGTGGGAACCATTGGGAACAATGGCTAATATTTTTGGAGCCCTTACTCATGAGCTCATTTCATCTTCCCCACTGTTCTAGGAATAACTGAGAGTCTCGCTGACAGGGAAAACAGGCCAGCCAGGCAGGACAGGAGCAGGCTTGCGGGCTACTCAGACCCGGAGCGAAGCTCCTATGAAATACTTTGTTCCAGGTAAGCCACTCTTTTCAGTTTTGTTTTTTTAATTTTTTTTTTCGTATGTGGGTAGCTCCCTGACTGGGAATCGAACCCAGGCCACAGCGCTGACAGCGCCAGCACCGAAGCCTTAAGCCACTACACCACCAGGGAACTCCTCTTTTCAGTTTTTATAATAATTAACTTGCTGCTGAGATGCATGTCGCTCAAAGCCATGTGCCTGGGTTATGATTAAACTAGTGACAATGGCCCAAAGTCAAGGTACTCAGGGCCACTACCTGAGTGTTGGGCAACCCGGGCAACCTACTCACCGCTGATGAAGAGCTGCTAAATCTGTTTTTAACATGAAAAATCAGCTTTTGGCTTTTAATTTTCTAGTTGGAAAAGCTAAGAAAATATAAACAGGTTAATATGGCTATATTGGGTTAATATATTAGTGCAAAAGTCTATCTTCTCTCAATGTCCTGACTTTTGTAGGATTCATCCACAAATCTTTTTCTGGCTACTTTGGGGGAGTGGCCATTACATGTGTGTTCCTCGGCAGGTGAGGAGGGACCCATTTAAATCCAAGGTCCTGTCTCGGCGTCCACCTGGCTGCAATGCCCCCAGTTCATGGGTATCTAAAGGTGCAACCTGTTCAGAACCAACTCCATCTGGGTAACTCACTGGCCCTGCTCCTAGGATTGGCTAGAAATTATTTCTAAAAGTAAGACTGAAAACCATCATTAATATTAATAAGAAAAAGTCGTGTTCCATTCAGCACTTTAAGAAAGTGGACCAGAATAACTTCTTAAGAATTACTTATTTTTGACATATGCCTTGCTTACTTCCAAGAAGTATTTGAGGCCATTGTTATAAAATCCACAAGCACTGGGACACCTGAACGTTCTCCTTAGGCGAGTGTTCACAGCATATTGTAATATCTGTTTTGGCATCGGACTGGGCAGAACGTGCTAGCTCGACGTGTGGGTTGAGTGCAGTTGCATGCACAGCCTCGTCTTGGGCTAGGTTCTCGCCATGCCTTCACCGTTACCCACTTTTCTGTTTCTCCTCTATCCTCTTCCTCCCCCAAAGCCAGCCCACTAGCCCCCACCAGAGACTGAGAGGGCAGGAAGCACTGAAAACGCAGACCTCTGGTTCAGCAGTTCTAGTTCTGCCCTGTGTGGCTTTGTGGGGTGATTCCTGCATTAAAGTGATGAATAAGTCTGAATTATTTATCCCTTTCTCTGTAGAGCCTTGCATTCACATTCCGACCTGTCTCTCTCACTCTCTTCTGTCTGGTAAGCAAACCCCTTGGACCCACAATAGCAATACACAAATCTTAAAACTAGACGAAGGGTCTAATTTCCATTTTTAACCTCTTCCCGGAGCATTTTTACTTCTGCTTTAATTCTGTGAGTCAGAATCCCACTCCTGAAGCTTTTCGCAAGGTAAGCTGTAACCAGGTCAGAGATCTCCAGATAAAAAGCTAAAAAGTGAAAGGCAGAAGACGCCAAGTCGGTGAACTTCTTCACTCTTCCTGCTGGCCGCATCTAACAGACCTTTTATGATTATCTGACTAAAGCTGACTGTCATTTACAAAAGTTTTTTTGTTGTGGTTTTTAAAAATTTAGGGGAAAAAGAACTCCTATTTTTAATATCTTATACAAAACTACTGTTTCCACTACTTACCCCATCATTTGTACCACACTCAGTACCTCCAAGACTATGTATAGGCAACCCTCACTTGTAGAAAAATGTAACATTTGCGGATTATGAAAAATGGGGCTGGCAGAAATGCTGAGGAATTTCTGAGGGTTTGGAGGGAGGTGGTAGAGAATGGGATTGTTTTAGTTCTTTGATTGGTTTTGGCTTTCGATGTTTGTTTCCGACGTCTATGTTGCCCCAAATTATAAAGTACTTACATAGTTTATTGTGCAAAAAGAGGAGGCTTAAGAATTTTTCATTTGAGCTACTGAGCAACAAAAGAAAACCTCAAAAGAAAAAGTTGTAGAAAAATTGCTTAACTTGATCTTGAACTTTCCAGGTATTCTTAAGAAACATCTTTGACTCTAACAGGCAAAAGTTACTCAGCCATATTCATGGTCAAAAGAGACCCCCAAAAAACCGCATGCTCGATGGAAACAGTTCAGCTAAGGAAAAATGCCTGGCATGTGTTTATTTAGCATACCTTCCCCCACCCTCCCTTCTTTGTCTTTTTGGGAAGGCCTGGCTTAGTTTCCTCCAGTTTCACGGAGAAGTAAGTGCTCGGACGCCCAGACGTCTAAGCCGTTCACCCCTGAGAACCAGCTGTGGGTGCCAGCCTCTTACACTGGAATGCCTGTCCCCATACCTGGCCAAACTGGGATACACCTACACGCTGTCCAGGCACCGTCTTGGCCCTCAATAACAGGAGTACAGAATGCTCCCCTTCTCTCCAGGCCTCGCACCCCCACAGAGAGTCCAGCAAAGAGGCGCTAATACTGCCCAGGAGGGCCCAGTGGGAGGAGCCGGCTCCGGCGTTGGTCCTTCGCTCGTCTGTCCGGACGGCGACCCCAAGTCCGCAGCCTCAGGCCCTGGGACTGCGGCCCCCGAACTCCCGCCGGAGTGGTCAGCGCCCAGTGATGTCGGGGAGACTTTTCTGTGCATTCCCGCCCAGACCAGCGACCACTGTCCTCTCGGCCGAAAACTTGGGGAATCGCAACGCGCCCGCCTATCTTCACCAACTCCCATCGGAAACCGGGGCTCTCGGTGCCGGCCCGCTCCGCAGGGCGCGCGCCCACGTCCAGACCTGCAGCCCTGACCCTGGCTCCCCTCCCAGTACCGACAGGGGCGGGGGTGTTGGTAAACCTGCCCAGCAGCTGAGCGCCCCCGACCCCGAGCCCAGCCCCAGCCCCGGCGCCGCCTCCGCCCTCCCGTGCGCCCTTAGTCCCTCCCCGGCCCTAGTCCCGTCGGCGCCCCCTCCCCAGGCCCCACGCACCCAACCCCGGGCCGATCGCCCTTCCCCCGGCCTCGGCCCCGGCTGCGCCCCCTCCCCCCGGGCCGATCGCTCCCTCCCCTGGCTGGGGCACCCGCTCCGCGCACTCACCCTCAGCGGGATAGCCCCCGGCCCCGGCCTGGCGCACTCATCCTCCCGCTGGACGCACTGACCCCCGGCCCCGTGGGCGCCGGCTCCCCCGGCCCCGCGCACATCCCCGTTGCGATCGCCCCCGGCCCCGGCCCTGCGCACTCACCCCCAAACCGCGCCTCCCCTGACCCCGGGCACTCACCCCCGGCCGGACTGCCCCCAGCCCCCGCCAGTGCACTCACCCCCTTGCCGGGTCGCCCCTCCCCCGGGCCCCCGTCTGCGCCCCCTCCCCCGGCTACGGCCCCGCGCACTCACCCCCTCTGCGGAGCCCCGAGACGAAGAGCCACGGCAGCAGCACTAGCAGCGAGGCTCGCCCCATCTCGGGGCCGCGGGGTCTGGAAATTCTTCCCTACAGACGGGCGGCCGGGCGGCGCGGCCAGCGGAGCGGCGAGAAATCCGGCGCTGGGCAGCGGGCGCCGCAGTGGAGCCGGGAGGCGCCCAGCGCTGGAAGGGGCGGGCCAGGGGCGGGCCGCGGGGAAGGAAGGGGACCCCGAGGGCCCGGAGCGCAGAGGAAGGGAGGGAGGGCGAGGGGCGGGAGAGGAGCCCGCGCGGAGGCGCGGCCGGGGCGGGGCGGGAAAGGGATCCGGCCTCCCGGCGTCACCGACTCCAACCCAGCGCCCCGGGCACCGGCCGAAGGTGTAGGGCCTGCCCAGCGTGGGGGAGGGAGAGCCCCGAGCGCCCCGAGGGTGTGCTGGAGGAGAGACAACATCAAGCAAGTCTTGAAACAGGAGTGCAGAGAGGCGACAGAGGGACAGCAAAGTTAATCATAAAAAACGTCTAAGGCACGTTCACAGAATCGCAAGGATAAGTGGCATCACTCTGAGCATTTTCATAAAGGACACATTTTTATGTGATCTTTTTTGACAGCATGAACCAGCTAATGTCCTTCCTGGGCTCCAAACGCTCAAACCCTGCAGGGCCCCTGCCTTCTCCCTGTGTCAGGTCCTGTGTGACCTGGTCCCTGTCCTCTCTGACCTCACCTCCTTACTCCACTTCCCATTTGCGCTGGTTTCTTGTCACCCTGTCTCTGATTCCTAGGCTGCTGGCCTCTTCAGGTAGATTTGGCTGTAGGAAGACACCCAGTCCCGGGGGCTTTAGACAGGCTAGCGCTTACACCCACAGCAAAAGCAGAATCGGCATGGGGTCAGTTCCTTTGTCCTACCCCAGGAGGACACCAGACCAGGTGAACAATGGGTTGGCTGCTGCTGCCTTGAAACTATGGCCAAGCCGGTTTACAGACGCGCACTGAGCCTGCCTCTGTGTCCTTGGGGCACAAGGGGGAGGCAAGGAGGGGAGGAGCTGAACTGGCCTGGGCTCACCTGAAACCGTGGAGGAGGAAGAAAACCAGCCTTGCAGCATTTCCCACAAGATAGGGATATGGCGCTGCCTTCCCGCCGCAGCTGCTCCCCAGGCTTGCCTTCCTTGTTCCACGAGGAACCGGGGACAGTCTGCCCAGACACGGGAAAGACAGCTGTCAAGCTTGGCCTGCCTGTCTGTGTGGAGGGGTGGGTGCAGGGTCCCCAGAACATCTCAGCAGAGCCCTTCCACAGGTCCCTTCCCCTTGTTCATGTACACAAGGCAAGGTCTTACCTCGGGGCTTTGTATGGACTGTTCCCCCAGACTCACACCTTCTCGGTTAACTCTCCTCCTTCAAGTCTTTGCTCAGATCTCACTTTCTTGATGAGATTACTGCCTTGTATAAAACTGGACTGGTTATTTATTACCTTGGGACATACCACCCCAGCTACAGCAGGGGTAAAACACCACCGTTGTATGAGACTGATGGATCAGAGATTTGGACGGGCTCACAGGAGATGGTTTGTTTTATTCTTCCATCTCTGCTGGCATCTCAGGCCCAAAAGGCCAGAGACTGGAATCATCTAAAAGAGAGTGAGCTAAGTACAGCCTGCAAGGCTATTGCCTATCTGTGCAAATAAGTGTGGGTAGAACACGGCTGTTCCTGTGTGTATAATCAACGGCTGCTTTTGTGTGACAACAGCAGAGTTGAGCAGTTGTGACAGAGCCCATATGATCCACAGAGCCACACAATCTGGCCCTTTACAGAAAAAGGTGGCCAACCCCTGAGCTAGAGGCCCTTTCCCTCAAGCTGCTGGCCCTTGTGCTGGGATGACGAGAGGACTCTGGCTGCTTCTCCACCGCGGCCTCGGTGCAGCTGGAAGTTGTCTTGGAAGCTCAGGGGGCCAAGAGCAAGCGTCTATTCTAGTGAACAAGGCAGATGCTGTATGGCCTTTTAGGACCAGCCTCGGTCTCTTAGCTCCACTTCGCCATTTCCTCTTGATGGAAGCAGTCGCCATCGCATCCTTGCAGAGAGGAGCCAGAGCCCTCACCTCTTGACGATGGACAGACATGTCAAAGTATTTGCAGCTATGTTTTAAAACTTCCACTGACACCCACATTAAAAGGTGGTACATCCGCTTTACTGTATCAATTTTATACTAATACACGCATCTAGATGACATTGCAATTTAATGTCCTAATTATTTGAGTGATCAAAATATTGGAAGGGAACGATGAGAAAAAGAAAAACATCAGACCCCACTTTACATAACCATTTCCATGCTTGTAGGATCTCTGCCCCAAAAGGCTACATTTTTGCAAACTCAGCAAGCAACCTGACCCAGAACCACATTTGAAGGCCCACCACACTGCTGGTGCTCACTAGGACCCTGTGTCACACTGTTCACTCCAAAGAAAAGGAGGACGTGGCCAGGACCTACAGCAGCCATCATCCAGGGGCTCAGGAAGACAACACCCATGGATTCAGAGGGCTGTTCCCCAAATAAAGTGGCATTGTGACCATAGTCCATCATGTTGAACATAGCAGTGACAGGATTGAAGACTTCCAATTGCAGGCCCCATGACGACAGACAAAATGTGTAGACTCAGTCCTCAGTGACCCCATTCTAAGCCCTCATCCTACCTCTCCCTGTCATACTACTCACCCCGTTTGCTCCTCTCAGCCTTACCCCAGCTATGGCTTGTAATTTACTTCCCGCTCCTGCCTCCAGCCTGTCATTCACTTTGACATGCTGCAGACTGTCCAATATTCAGCCACCTGGCTCGGCCGCCAGGATACTCTGTGAATAACGGGGTGCCAAGAAATGACCTCATGCCACTGTCAGTGCCAGAGGGTCATGCATTCATTTACAATTCCACAGAGATTCCCTGAGTACGTGCTCGATTCCAGGTGTGAGACAGACACCTGAGAGGTATCACTGAGCCAGTGCATGGCACCACCATCAGGGACCCTGGTGCCAGCCAAGTCCTGGACCACTTGGGCTCTCAACCACTCTGCGCCATTCCACGGACCTCCAGTCACAACACTCTGGTGTTCCTCTGCTGAACTACTGGCTCCCACACTCATATGTCCTCCTGCCCCTGCTCTGGGGGTGGGGTTCTCCTTGCTGTCTAAGACCACAACATGTCTCTCCTCAGTGTCTCCAGTTTTGAACCATATGTTTTCAGACTGTACCAGCCCTGCTTGCTATGGTCATCCACAGACACCTAGGTTTCTCCTTCTCATTCCTTGACGATTTCAGTACTAGCACCACTGTCACCCACTTCACACTATCTTGGCGGTTTCAGTACCATATAATGGCCTTCCAACACTACAGATTCCATGCCTCTTGGCCTCTTGTTCCCCATTCAGTGTGCAGGCCTTGTGTTGGAAATATAAGTGGCAGGTTCCCACAGTTTGCTGTGGGACTGGGATGGTGCTTTTAAGTCAACTCAAATGTCCCTAATCTCAATGGAAGCACAAGCAATTGTGTTTCTTAGGCAACGTGGATGGTACATGCAAGAGTCTCCATGCAGTATGCTGGGAGGACAACTGCATAGCTCTTGGGGACTCTGTTGCAGGTAAAGTGACCCATTCAGATTATGACATCCAACACAGTGTACACTGCACTGTATAACTAAGTACCAATTAAACAGGAATCCATTGCTGAAGAACACTTGCTGGATCCAAACTTATAGTTTGTTACAGGAAGAGGGTACCATAGAATAATAGCGGTAAAGTAAGAATATGCATGCACCATAAATAAAGGTTATTTCATGGCAAGGCCAGGGACAGGGTCCCTCATCCTCCCTTCTGTAAAAAATGTGGCTGGGTGTACTTTCCCTTTCAGATCTGGAGCGACCTGAAACACTTCGGAACTAGAGCCTAAAATGGGGGCTCAGCTGGGGATTTTTACATTTTGCTGGTCATCTGCACATGGTTCCAAGACATAGCCTCAAATATCACCTCGCTCCCACCAACCTTACCACCACCCTCCTCACTCTTTGCCTCTCTACTCTAATTTGCCTTTTGTTCAGAGTACCCAGCACAGCCTGACTTCAAGTTATATATCTATGTGCTTGCTGGTTTGACTCTTGCAAACATGCCATCATTGTGGGCTCTTTGGATTGTGCACTGTGCTTCTGGTCCCTCGCCCATAGGAGGCGCTCAACACACACTGTAAAAGCAACAGGGGTTTATATAATTTCTGCAATGATTTCCCCAGATTAGTTTAGTACCCACTTGGCACTATATATAGTTGTTGCAACATTATTGACTATATTCTTTATGCTGTACTTTACATCCTCATGACTATTTTGTAACTACCAATTTGTACACCTGAACTAATACAAAATAATGTTGAATGTCAACTGTAATTGAAAAAAATAAATATTTTTTTAAATGGAGGGGAGTAAACTGGCATAGGTATATGCATATATTATCTCCTGGAATATTAAAATAAGATCTGACTATTAAAAAATAATAAGTAAAGGAGTAAGGAATGACTTCCCCTTAACCTAATCTGTAAATTCTATGAGATCTCAATCAAAATTCTAAGGGAATTTTTTTTAGAACTTGCTCAAATTCAAAATTCATACATACTAAAATTTAGGATGTGTATATTTTTTGAAACAAATTCTATTTACAGGAAATTATTAAAAATAATTGAATAAATGTTCAGAAGTACCTATATAATGATGATAATCACAGAATTATTCATAAAGCAGAAAGCAAATAATTTCAAAGTCTAATTAGAATTTAGTTATATAATTTATGGTATATCAGGAGAAAAGATGCTAGAAGATACTTTTTTCAGAAGTAGTTTTAGTGATATAAATAGATTATGTTATCAAACAGAAATATAAGATGATTTTTAAAATATAGATGAGTGTATGTTTATATATCTAAAAAACATAAAGATATGCATAATTATTTCCATCTGGGTATATGGATGACCTTTACTTATTTTAAACCTTCCCTTTTCTACTTATAACTATGAATTATTTTTATGATGAAAAAATTATGTATTTTGAGAAAGAAAAAATAGTATCTAGTCAATTTCTTTATTGTACAGAGAAATTTGTCTCAAGATACAATGGTGTGTATGTGTTTACTGAAGTACTAAAGATGGGAATAAAGAGGTTTGTTCAGTTTGATCCACCTGAAAAGACAAGTTTTGGTCTTACTGAAAAATTGGGATCTGTTTTAATTTTTCTGAAGCAAATAGTACTTAAAATAAATAAGGTGGGGAGGAGGGCAAGATAGTGACCAGGGAGGAGGTCCCTAAAACCTCTCCTAGAAAACACAATTAAATGGCCGCCCAGGAGACAAGAATGAAAACCCTGAGTGACACAGTGACAACTGAGAAATCCATGCATCACAAGAAAACACTTGAAGGTTAGGGATGGGGGTGGTGAACAGGAGAGAAGGGAGGGAACAGGGACGGATCGCAACCAGACCCCATTTCTGCTAACTGAAGGAACTAGAAAGACATCAGGGAGTGTACAATACATGGGAGGGAGGAGGCCAAGAGGCAACAGGAGTGAAAGCCAGGAGTGAAAGCGGAACACTGAAAGACCATGAGGGAACTGGACCACAAAGCATTGTGGGAGGGACATAGCCTGGGAGCCAGCCTCTGAAACTCTTAAGTAGCAAGAAAGCTGAAGAAGAACTCTAAACAGCCTCAGGCTGAAATAAAGCCCCAGATACAGCACCTCTGCTCCCAGGGCCCTAGCAGCCCTTAACACATGCACACAAAACGGCCACAGGGCTGCAGTTCACAGCCCACAGCAGATATGCATCCACTGTCCTCCCACAGCCCATGGCATCAGGCCCTCAGCTTTAGACTCAAGGCTCAGCTCGAACATGCCCAGTGCCCTCGCTTGGTGCTCTCACAGGGCCCGTAGCTTCCAGCTCATGGAGTATGTGCTCCCAGGACCCTCACTTGCAGACTTGGCCCTGAGCGGCTACTGTGGAAATGAATCACTGGAACACATCCTGGCTAAAGCACTGGAAAGCAGAGAGAGGTGAATTAGACAAAGTTTGCCCCAACCATGAGGGTGGCCTTGGCCTGCATCTCATCAGCCTCCCCTGTCTCTCCCAGCTTCCCCAGCAAAGGGCAGGGGTGGAGCCACCCCGCCAGGCATATTGTTGGCCTCCGACCTGTCTTACAGCCTCCCCAGTGAACTGCAGGAGGCAGAGGACTGTGGACAGATGCATCCAACCCCAAATGCTGCTAGAGACCAGAGACAAGGCTTAAAAAACCGCCCTCTCTCCCAAAACTTGCCCCCCAGTGCCACATATTGTCTGCTCTATAGCAAGACACCACAAAAATATTAATCAGAGAAAGAAAGAGAGCTCTTGTGCTCTACTGAAAATAAAGCCCTCATGCCAAAGAAGAACACAACAGACAATATAAGCACCTTAGGATTTAAAGCTGCTCAGAAAGAAGATTAAAAATCTCCAGATAAGGATCTCATAGACCTAGAAATTTATGAACTAAGTGACAGCAATTATAAAGTAGCCATTCTAGAGACTCTGAGAGAAATGAAAACATACTGGTAGAACACCATAGCTGAGATGAATGATCTCAAAAAGGAAATCCGTGAACTAAAGAAACAATTTAACAAAGAAATTCAAACCATAAGGAAGAAATGGATGGAAATTTGAGAGGTAAAAAATACAATAAAAGAAGTGAGAAATGAAATAACTGCCATAGGAAACAGGGCCAACCAGATGGAGGAAAGAATTAGTGATATTGAAGATCAGAATATGGAAACATCTCTGAAAGAGGAAGATAAGGAATAGAACCAAAAGGATTGAAAGAACTCTGCAAGAACTATCTGACTCCATGAGACAAAACAACATCAGGATAATGGGATTAGAAGATGGAGCACAGCACTCTACAGAGAACATACTCAAATAGTAGACGAGAACTTTCCAAACCTATGAAAAAATCTGGAACCCCAAATTAAAAAAGAAAATAGGCCCTCTAGATACCTAGATCCTAGCAGATCTTCGCTGAGACACATTGTACTAAAGATGTCAAAAACTAAAGACAAAGAGACAATTCTCAAGGCAGCAAGGAAAAAAAGAACTATAACATTTAGTGAAAAACCCATCAGGCTGGCATCAGACTTTTCAGCAGAAAATCTACAAGCCAGGAAGAAGTGGAATCAAATATTCAAAACTTAAAAAGAGAGAAACTTCCAGCCAAGAATAAATTATCCAGCAAAATTATCCTTCAGATATGGAGGAGAGAAATAAAAACCATTTCAGACATGCAGAAGCTGAGGGAATTCACCAGCACAAGGCTGGCAATTCAAGAAATAATGAAGGAGGCTCTTCGACCTGAAACAAAACATTAGGATAAATCGAATAGAGTTGGGACAACAAGAAAGAAACAAAAATAAAACAAAATAACAACAAGAAAAAAGTAATGGCCACAGAAAATTCTCACATATCAATCATCACACTAAATGTTAATGGACTGAACTCACCAATAAAAAGACACAGACTAGCAGACTGGATTAAAAAATAAAACTTATTGATATACTGCCTCCAAGAGACACACCTCAGCCATAAGAACAAACACAGATTCAGAGTGAAAGGATGGGAAACAATACTCCAAGCAAATGATGACCAGAGAAGAGCAGGAGTTGCCATACTGATATCTGATGAAATAAACTTCAGTTTAAAAAAGATAACAAGAGACAAAGATGGACCTTACATAGTGATAAAAGGCACAATACAACAACAAGAAGACTTGACACTAATTAATATATATGCTACAAACCAGGAAGCACCAAAATATACAAAGCAACTACTAACAGATCTGAAAGGAGAAACTGACAAAAGCACAATCATTGTGGGAGACTTAAACACCCCCTTAACAGCCAGGTCAGATCATCCAAATAGAAAATAAATAAGGAAATATCAGCTCTAAATGACACATTACAGCAATTGGACCTTCTTTTCTAGTGCGCATGGAACATTCTCAAGGATAAACCACATCCTGGGACATGAAAGTAGAATCAGCAAATTCAAGAAGATCACAATCATACCAAGTGTATTCTTAAACCACAAAGCTTTGAAATTGGTGATCAACTGTCAAAGGAAAGCAGAAAAAAAACACATATAGATGGAAATTAAACAACATCTTATTAAAAAAATGACTGGATGAAAGAACAAATAAAGAAGAGATTAAAATATATAGGAACTAATGACAATGAAATTACAACATATCAAAATTATTGGGACACAGCAAAATCAGTAATAAGAGGAAAATTTCTATCATTACAGGTCTATCTTAAGAAACAAGAAAAATCACAATTAAACACCTTAGCATCCCATCTTAAAGAACTAGTAAAAGAAGAGCAGACAAAACCCAAAGTCAGCAGAAGGAAAGAAATAATAAAAAATAAAGCAGAGCTAAACCAATTTGAGAATAGAAGGACAATAGAAAAAATTAATATTACAAAGAGCTGGTTCTTTGAGAAAGTCAATAAAATGACAAACCCCTGGCTAGACTAATGAAAGGACAAAAGGAAAGGACTCAAATATCCAAAATTAGAAATAAACGGGGAGATACCACAGAAATACAAAGGATTATAAGAAAATACTATGAAAGGCTTTATGCCACTAAATTTAACAACCTAGAACAAATGGACAATTTTCTAGAAACTTATAGCCTACCAAGACTGAACCAAGAAGAACTGGATAATCTAATAGACCAATCAACAGCAAAGAGATTGAAATGACTACCCATAATCTCCCTAAAGGCAAAAGCCCTGGACCAGATGGTCTCACCAACGAGTTCTACCAAGCATTCAAAGAAGAATGAACACCTATCCTCTTCAGACTCTTCCAAAAAAATTGAAGGGGAGCAATACTTCTGAATCATTCTATGAGGCTAACATTACCCTAATATCAAAGACAACACAAAGAAAGAAAACTATAGACCAGTATTTCTGATTAACACAGATGCAAAAATTCTAAACAAAATATTAGCAAATAGAATACAACAATGCATCAAAAAGATCATACATTATGATCAAGTGGGATTCTTTCCGGAGCACAGGATGGTTCAACATATGAAAATCAATCAATGTGATACACCACATAAACAAAAGATAAAGACCATATGGTAATATCAATTGATACAGAAAAAGCATTTGACAAGATACAAAATCCATTTATGATCAAAACACTAAATAAAATAGGTATAGAAGGAAAGTATCTCAACATAATAAAGGCCATATATGACAAACCGTCGCTAATATCATACTGAATGGGGAAAAGCTGAAGCCTATTCCCCGAAAATCAGGAACAAGACAGGGATGCCCACTGTCACCACTGCTATTTAATATAGTACTGGAAGTTCTAGCCACAGCAATCAGGCAAGAGAAAGGAATAAAAGGTATCCAAATTGGGAAAGAAGAGGTCAAATTGTCACTATTTGCAGATGACATGATCCTTTATATAGAAAATTCCAAAGATTCCACCAGGAAACTATTAGAAACAATAAATGAATACAGTAAGTCGCAGGATACAAAATCAATGTACAAAAATCAATAGCATTCCTATACACAAACAACGAATCCTCAGAAAAAGAAATGAGAGAGTCAATTCCTTTTGCTATCACAACAAAAAGAATGAATTACCTGGGAATTAACTTAACAAAGAACGTGATGGACATGGAAAACTATAAGACACTTTTGAAAGGAGTCTAAGAGTACACAAAGAAGTAGAAAGTTATTATGTGTTCATGGATAGGAAGACTTAACATTATTAAAATGGCCATTCTGCCCAAAACAATTTACAGATTTAATGCAATTCCTATCAAAGTCCCACAATCATACTTTCACAAAATAGATAAAAGAATTACCAGATTTATATGGAACCATAAAAGACCTCAAATGTCAAAGTAATACTACATAAAAAGAATAAGGCTGGTGGTACTATCCTCCCCAACTTCAATTTATACTACGTAACAAAACAGTTTGGTATTGGCAGAAAAACAGACACGTAGACCAAAGGAACAGAACTGAAAACCCAGATATAAATCAACAAATTTATGGACAAATCATTTTTGATAAAGGAGCAAAGAATATGCAATGAGGAAAAGACAGCCTCTTCAGTAGGTGGTGCTGGGAAAGCTAGGAAAACATATGCAAAAGAATGAGCCTGAGCTGTGAACTGTCACCATATACTAAAATTCACTCAAAAATGGATTAAAGATCTTCATATAAGACCTGAAATAATAAACTGTATAGAAGAAAATGTAGGTACAAAGCTTATAGACCTAGGACTCAAGGAAGACTTCATGAACCTGACCTGAAAAGTAAGGGAAGTAAAAGCAAAAATAAATAAGCGGGACTATATCAAACTAAAAAGCTTCTGCACAGCAAAAGAAACCATCAACAAAGCAAAGAGACAACCAACCAAATGGGAGAAAATATTTGCAAACAACTCAGATGAAAAGGATCTAATATCTAAATTATGTAAAGAACTAATAAGACTTAACAACAAAAAAACAAACAACCCAATTCAAAAGTGGGCAGAAGAACTAAACAGACACTTCTCCCATGAAGAAATACAAATGGCCAACAGACATATGAAAAAATGCTCATCCTCATTAGCTATCAGGGAAATGCAAATCAGAACCACAATGAGATACCACCTCACCCCTGTGAGAATGACTGTTATCAACAAGACAAGGAATAACAAGTGCTGGAGATGTTGTGGAGAAAAAGGAACTCTGGTACACTGCTGGTGGGAGTGCAAACTGGTACAACCACTGTGGAAGGCAGTGTGGAGGGTCCTCAGAAAATTGGGAATGGAGCTACCATTTGACCCAGCAATCCC
Organism: Lyroderma lyra; assembly: GCA_004026885.1. Lineage (NCBI taxonomy): Eukaryota > Metazoa > Chordata > Mammalia > Chiroptera > Megadermatidae > Lyroderma > Lyroderma lyra. The sequence continues at coordinate 6,575 of PVJL010005429.1, read as the reverse complement.
CCTTCTGGGGATCTACCCAAAAAACCTGAAAACCTTTGTCCGCAAAGACTTCTGTACCCCAATGTTCATTGCAGCGCTGTTCACAGTGGCCAAAACATGGAAACAACCAAAGTGCCCTACGACAGATGAGTAGATAAAGAAGCTGTGGTACACATACACAATGGAATATTACTCAGCTGTAAGAAAAGATGAAATATTGCCATTTGCAACAACATGGATGGACCTGGAGATCATCATGCTTAGTGAGATAAGCCAGACAGAAAAAAACAAAAACTATATGACTTCACTCATATGAGGAATATAAAACTGAAAGCAACAAAGAAAAAACAAGCAAACAAACAAACAAAAAACCCATGGATACAGTCAATATTTGAATGTTTATTTAGAGGCAAGTGGGGAGGGGGTGGGGGATGAGGGGAGGGGAAGCTAAATATAAGGTGATAGAAAGAGAAGTCACACTGGGTGGTGAACTTACTATACAACAAGTTGACGATGCACTGTAGAATTATGCATCTGGAACCTATGTAATTCTTGCTAACCAATGTCACCCCAATAAGTCTAACAATAAAAAGCAAAAATAAATAAAGTAAATAAACCCCATGCTTAGCTATCAAATTGCAATGTGGCAAGACACTTTGTTTAGAGGTAGGTCCACTCGATTAAGTGGACTTCTTCAGCGTATCACAGAACATTAACACAGCGAAATACAACCGTACAAATATCTTAGTTTTGTTCCCGCCATCTCTGCACATGTTTTCTTCTTTCTGTACAGGTCTATTCTGTTTTATTTATTCATTTTGGAGCACAGTTTTAGAACTGTCTATTGCCTTGCTCTCTGCTGACTATTTTCCAGTGATTTTCTATTCTACTGTATTCAACTTCATGTGTCCATTCTTTAGGCTTCTTGTGATTCCTTTTCCTCTTTTTTATGTTTTTCTCCTCTTAACATTCTTGTTCTAACACAATTGAAGAAAAAAATCTATTTTAATGCCATATAAAATGTCACAACTTCCTAAATCATGTTTCAATTCTTAAAGCTTTTCATTGCATTAAATGTTTAACTCCATTCAAATTTCTTTTACCTTACCTTTAAATTTTACCTTAACTTCTTCCATCTTTCTTTTTTTACCTTACTTTAATTTTTCTCTATTTCTTTCCTTCCCACCTCCTCTTTCTCCTCCCTTCCCCCACCCCTACAAGCTTCCTGTGTGGCCCCAGGTGTGCAGTATAATTTCCAGGCCTATAAATAATAGCCCCACCCCCAAGTTTCCCATTGGTTATTGCTGAAGAAAGTCATGCAATCCTAACAACCACAAGGCCTGGTCTAGCCACAAACTCTTTATTCATGGACTGAGACCAGCAGAAAACATTAGGTAAGCAACTTGATCAAACTAGGTAAAAATCATTTCATACATTCTGCCGCTTATCCCCCTGTCTGCTCCATCCCCCACCCCTCCATGTGACTTCCATTTCTGTGCTTGTATTTTTACAACCCTGGCTCTGGGAGTCTCAAATTTTGCAGCTACCTGTCACTATCAAGTGCTTTGCAACCTTCCTTGTTTTTGTTTGTTTTTTTTTAACATCCTTGCTTTCCATGCAGTATATCTTAGGGGACTTACCTCTGGTTCAGTTCTATCCTTATCTTCCTAGTTTTTTGCTTTGTTTTGTTTTTATCAAACAAGCATTAAAGATGTAGAACAATAAAATCCAAATATTTCTACTCATTCTGGAAATATACACATATCCAGCAAAATGTATGGTGTTTATTGTGCTACCCTTAAAAAAAGATTATTTATTATTGCCTTGTTTTAATAAACTTTTAACGAAGAGCTAAGAGTTTCTATTAAGAGATTTAGTATCCAAATGCAGTAAATGAGGTTATTTTAAGAACAATTCCACTTCCGCTGTCAATCCTTCAATGCCCTGCTCTCAGAATAAAGTTTGAAATCCTTAAAATGAGTTCTTTGACTTAGCCATTCTGGTGGATAAGATGTATCTCATTGTGGTCTTGTAAGTGTTGAGCAAATTTTCCTATGTTTATTTTCCATTTGCCTATCATCTTTTATAAAAAGTTTAAGTCTATTGTCCACTTCTTGTGTTGTTTGTAGGAATTCAGTACAGTCTGTGATACAGTCTGTCAGGTACATGCATTAAGAGTATTTTCTCCTAGACTGTGACAGTCTCTTGTTATATGCAATGACCTTCACTTCGTTCTTTGCTCTCATTGCAATGTGGGTTTGCTCCTAGCATGACAACACGGCTATCATCTTTGCCTATGTGATATCCTGGAAATATATGCAGAGTATAACACACTCCATTTCAGTGTGAGTTTGATATGTGATGTTAACATTGTGGTTAGGATTTTAAAATTGAGCAGTAGAATTGTTGCGGACCATTCATTGTTAGCTGCTTCAATGTCCACACCCAGATTCTTGAGTGGAGAATTATTTATTCCTCATTGTGTAGAAGCAATGTGACCCCACCTTATCTTCAGGCCTAAATTCTTTTGGCTTAATCTGAATCCTTTCTGTCTGGTACAGTGACTAGGTCAAAAAAATACATGCGACCCATCTTGTCAACAGAGAAGAATAAACTCTGTGATTTGTGCAGAATGTATCACAACTTACAGGGGCTGACATACACTTGTTTCTGCTAAGACATTTACGTTTGGTTTTCTACTACTTGTGACCAAAACAAACCCCAACTACACAGTGATTTTGTAACTTATGGTAGTTTATAGAGACATCCCCAAGTCTATCTTTATATCAAAAGTCAACAACAACTGACATTATGCTATATATTCAGCCCCCTTTGTCTGTTCGTCCAGTGTTTTAGTCTCACCATCTGTCTATACACCATTCATCCACCTGCCCAGTTCCATCATCTTTCCATTTTGTTCTTATGTCCACTCCCTCTCTCTTTCCCTCTCTTTCTTCATTCATTCATTCATTCATTCACCAACTCCATCTTTTTTTCATTCACTCCTCATTCATCCTTCTATGCATTCTTTCCAACCCTTTCTATAAAAAATACTTTTTTTGCATAGGTACATTTCAAAATCCAACAAGGATGTACCACTAAGGAAACCGATCTGCCAATTCATTTAAAATACATGCAAAAATCCTAAATGCAAGTTTACTTACAACAGTTTTACAAAAGAGAAGCAGGCTTGAGCAATGAAGGTTTTACCCAGTAATAAATATTCAACATTAATGAAATTCTTACAATTAACAAGGGAAAAATACAGATTTTAATAGAAGTCAATAAATACCTTCACCAAATATTGATTAAAATTATGAACAATTTAGAAAGGGAAGAAAATATTTTTAACTTGATAAAGGGCATGATCCAAAAATGTACCACAAACATGGTATTTGGTGGTAATGGTATCAATAACTTTCCTACAGAAAACAGAAGCAATAGAAGGAGGCCCACAATCAACACTAAAATCATGCTTAGGTTAGCAACATAAACAGAAAAGAAAATATGAGGGATAAAGAATGAAAATATGAGGGACAAAGCTGCCATTACAAGATCACATACATTTAAAAGTGCAGGAGAACCAACCCACATAAACACAGGAACAAAGAAATTAGGTCAGGATTGAGTCTACACATCATCCTTTTCTTGTACAACAGAAATAACCAGTTTCAAAATGTGGCAGAGAAAACAATTCCCCTCTACTATCTTGACAAATTCTGTAAACTACTTAGGTCTAACTATGAAAGGAAAATGTATTAACCATAGGTAGTATATGTTGTATTAAACATGTATATTTTATTATATACAATCAATCATATTGCATGTGCACATATATCACATTAATAAAGAATAAAAATTAAAAAATAAAGCACATCTGTAAATGGAAATATTCATAATTACAAATAAATTTGTTTTCCTCCAAATGAATCTATAAATTCAATACATGGTCAGCCCAGATTGAAGTATTTGTTATAGCATTTGCACAGCCAATTCTAAAGGCCAAATGAAAGAGCAAATCTGCAAAAACAGCCTCAAGAATATTTCAAAACACAGCAATGAGGAGAGAAGTGTGCTACTAGATATGAAAACATATAAAAGCGTTTAGCATATTAAAATCATGGCATTCCTTCAAGATGAAAAAACATCAGTGACATATACAGAGTCAGACAATTTTGCTAACTCATCCTAGAAAAAGTGCTAAATACCTTATTGCTGAATATCACGACGGCCACCTTTGAAGTACTCCCCTTGGGAAGCTGTGCACTGATGCCAGTGCCTAGTCCACCCTTCAAAGCTATTTTGGAACTTTTTCTGGAATGGCCGTCAGAGTTGTCATCATCCCCCAAATCTGGCAATTATGTTGGCAGCGATGTACAAACAACTTGGTGGGGTGGCAAGTTTGTGACTTTAGTTGTCAGATTTGGGGGGTGATGACAGTTCTGATGGCCATTCCAGAAACAAAGTGCCAAAATTGCTTTGAAGGGTGGACTAGGTGCTGGCGCTGGTGCATAGCTCCCCAAGAGCAGTGCTTGGAAGGTGACTGGAGTGATACTCAGCAAGGAGGTACGTAACACTTTTTCTGGGATGAGTTAGAGAAATTAATTGTCCGACCTTGAACAAACTCTAAAACAAAAACAACCACAGCAAGTAAGTTGGAATTCATAAATATGTCAAACTCTGTGCCTCAAAGGACATTATCAGGACAGAAAAGTCAACTGATGCAATGGGAGGAATTATTAGCAAAGCAAATATTTGTGAAAGGTCTAGTACAAGCTTGTCCAATTTGTGGCCTGCGGGCTGCATCCAGCCCATGATGGCTTTGAATGTGGCCCAATACAAATTTGTAAACTTTCTTAAAACATTATCAAAATTATTCATGACTTTTTTTTAAGCTCATCAGCTATCCTAAGTGTTGACATATTTTATGTGTGGCCCAACACAATTCTTCTTCTTCTAATGTGGCACAGGGAAGCCAGAAGGTTGGACACTCCTTGTCTAGTACTTAGTACAGATAAAGAACTCTTGCAACTTGTGATAGTTATTGTTATGTGTGAGTTTGGCTGGGCTATATAGTATGCAGTTATCTGACCAAACACATCTGAAATTAGTTGCTTTGGAAGTTATTACTTTTGAAAATGAGGGTGGGTCTGTTACTCAACTGAAAGTCTTAAGAGGAGAACTTGAGGTTTTGTATTTTTGTGTGTGAAGAAGAAATGTTTCACATCACAGTACAAAAACTTGCTGAGGTTTTAGTCTACTGACTTGCCCTATAGACTTCAGATTTCTAAGTCCCCTTAAGGACAAGAATCCTTCCATGAAATAAATCTCTTTATATGTGTTTCTCTGTATATGTACATATATATGCATGCATGCATGTATGACAGACATCTGTATTCATGTTATGAATATAGCATGAACTTCTCTGATACAGATTTTGGTAATAAGGTTGGTTCTGGTGGAAAACAGAATCTTAAAGATATATTTTCTCAAATGGTTCTTGGGCTTCTGGAATTGGTTCTCTAATCTGATTAAATTTAAAGCCACTAATGGCTGTATTTCCAGTGTTAAGGAAGGCATCTATAGTCCATGGTAATATGTGGGAATAGAGATATACAAATGATCACCACTGGATATTCCTAGTCAAAAATTTATGTAAAAAAAACAGATCCTAGGTGACCATGAATTTGATATTTTGGATCATGTTTACTATAATCTAAACTAATAAATGTAATGAAATTAGCTTACTGTTCCTAACTGCACTTGATTTAAATGAGGAAAGAAAAGGATGAACACAAGGCATCCAAATTGTGAGGCAAACGCCACTCATTTGTGAAGAAATTTCTATATCTCCCCTGTAAAACACTCTGACTTTCTCCAACTTCAAGATTCAGGTTTTGGAAACCCACTCAGTCTCATCCTGCAAGTGGGTAAATTTATATAGTGTACACATGGCACGTGGGACCTGGTCTAGATTGGCTTCTCTTGGGCTTCCCTGCGTTAACTGAGGGTGCATTGTGCTCAAGGTAAGACGTAAGGACTGTGCCACTGTCTACGGGTTGTGTAAATCTGCTCTTTCCTCAGCCAGGAGCCTTGGAAAATAATGAAAAAGCAAGAAAACATCATTCTGTATTGAACGTAGTGAGTCAAAAGAGCAGGACGAGGGGTCTGTTATAGAATTTGGGTGCCTGGTGACCAGAGTACAAATGTCAATCAGGACCAGTCACCAAGGAAGTGAGATCACTTCTTGCAGGACCCTTGACCTGGGCCCCTTCCTCCAATCAGAGCCACGCAAAGGCCCCTCCAGGCTGGTGACTGCTCGCCCTCCTTGCCCATGGCATCCCCATCCCCATAGTCCATATCCAACAGAGCCCTGCCCGCTTCTCCCCGGGGATGAACCGGGTTCCCAGCTTTGAGGAGAGAGAGCCGTGTTCAGACCTCTGTCCTTACAGTTCTGGGCCCTCAAAATGCCTCTGTGCCTCTCAGGGTCCCCCCTGTCTCCCAGAGTGCAGGGCGGGGATGTCACTAGACGTCATTCTGAGGGATAATACCCAGAACACCTGTGGGCTGGTGTCCCATGGCTCTGGTGCACCAAC
>PVJL010005428.1:67120-108907 GCA_004026885.1 Lyroderma lyra | reverse complement strand
ATACTACTGAGTTTTTGTAGAATTTACATTTGATAATAAAACTCACCTGTTTAATCTCAATGTTTGTGTTGTTTTTTTGTTAATAGGAGAGCTATAATCCTGAGGTGGTAAGGTTTTTCCCTAAGTTTACCATAAGTATTTGTAAAAGCTATCAACAATAAATGCATTCCAAATACAGTTCAAATAACCATCTTTAGAGCATTAATCTTTGAAACTGCTATTTTAACTTAGAGATATTAACATTTGGTCCTTGCATCATATTACTAGAGCTCTATTTAAAGCCACAAAACTAAGATCTAGAACTTGAGTCTCATTTCTGAATTCCATACACCCCTCTTTTTCTAATTACTGTGTCCTTGCTGATGCTGAATTCTCCAGTATTTTCAAATCCACATTCTACTCTTTCATTAGGACCATGGTTGTCTTAACTGACATATATTGTCAGCATCACTTGACATGCAGTCTTGTTATAGAGCTCAAGTGTGTCAATTCTAAATTTCAGCTGTAAACACAATGACAGGAAGTATACGAGGGCTATCTGGAAAAAACTCAGCCATAAATGCCTCTATTTTTCTTATTATTTAGCTAGATACTTTCCAGACAACCCTCATATACCTGTATTTCACTTAATGTCTAGCACATACTCACTTTGCCTTTTTTACACATTCACTGAAGTTTAGTTCACCTGGAAAAGTTTTTCAGTCCTAGTCCTTGTCAATCTCATTTACAAAAATGGAGCAATTGTTTTCAGGTTTGTACTTTACATCTGCAAGAAGGTGGCAGAATTCTGTAGGCATGCTGAGCTTCTGTCCATGTTCCTCTTTTCTTTGCTATCTCTGGCAGGCATTTAATGTTACCCAGACTCTTCCCTGCCTTCACCAAAAACAAAGTTGCCTGGGCTAAACTGGTTTTCTTATTTAGCTCCCTGAAATAGTATCTTATGTAGCTGTTCTCACAGAAAAGAAAACTAGGCAGTCAGGAAGACTTGAGTATGAGAGATGGATGGGGAAGAGAGAATGAGAGTAAAGAGGACAGGAATATATGAGGGCTATCTGGAAAAAAATCCAGCCATAAATGCCTCTCTTTCATATTACGTGACTGGATACTTTCCGGACAGCCTTTGTATAAAGAGACCTTCAAGATCCATTTCTTGGGAGTTCCCTGGTGGTGTAGTGGCTAGGCTTCAGTACTGTTAATGCTGCGGCCTGGGTTCAATTCCCAGCCAGGGAACTACCCACATAAAAAATAAAAAGCAAAGATCCATTTCTTAGGTTCATAGTTAATTACACAATTTCTCTTCTTGCTTTCCCCAGCTCTTTGGGTGGAAAAAAAAATTTAACTTACATAAAGGTAATGAATATCATGTACTCTTTCCACGTACCTAGTTTCAACAACTAAGGAACTCCAGACTAATCTTGCTTCCTTTCTACTTTTCCCACTGTTGTATTTTAAAGCAAGTTCTTTGGGTCAAGTTTAAAATGGCTACAAGTTTAATTGAGCCATTCATTATAGGAGGTGATGCTCTTAATGAGAAGAATAATAGTACTGAACTGGTGGAATATTTCTGTTTATGGATGTCTTTGATTTAAGGCTAAGTCAAATACAACTGTACTCTAATTCATTCTCTAGTCCATGTGCTTATATGAGGAAACATGGACTAGATAGAAGATGATCAAAACTTTGAAGAACAGAAGGCTATGACCGTAAAATTCAGGTGTAAGAGCATTGAATTAGTGCCTTTGGGAGAAAATACATTTTTGCTGCCTTTTCTATTGAAATCTTAAGGCCAAAATTCCAAGGTATGGACCTGTGAGGGGAAATGTTTCAGAAACAAACTACTTAACTGTACTAGTTGGCTACTTGCTTAGACTTCTATTAAAGGGCAAATGTCCTTATTTCAATGCATAGTAGACTCAGTTAACTGGCATCCATGGGGATTGGGAGATGCCAGATAAACATAACGAGACTCTTAACCAGAACTCAAGCAACCAGCAAAGAATTTTACCAGTTGCGGTTAACTGACAGTCTTCTGTAGTTAAGCACAATTCCTTCACGTGGAAGGTGGAGGGTATTTGGGGCCAGGCTGACAATCATTACTTTGGAAGCTACAACAAAACCACTGAGAACATGTAAGCGCAACAAGTACTGTGTTGGTTAAATGAACTTTCACAACCCATGACAGTAGGTACTAGTATTACTATTATAGAGTCGGAAACTAAAGGGTAGGTTAATAAAACTTCACGGTTGCAGAGAAAGTGAAGGAAGGGATCTAGAAGATAAAGTAAAATTTGGAGACTGGTTGATGTAGTTTATACTCTCCATAGTTGCTCCTTTATCTGTTAAGCCTATTTTCCAAACAGGCCCAAATGTATATAAGCATGGGTTTGATTCCCAGCCAGGGAACCACCCCCACACCCCAAAAATGATATGCCAAATGTATATAAGCAAATTGGTCAATAAGCAAGAAGCTTAAAGGTGGATGTCTTATGTGTCGGGGCACCATAGGGTATGAATTTTTCAGTAGATATGACACAACACCATGCTTACAAACAAAATAAGTAGTCTTGAGTGATTGCAAATGCTTTGTGTAGTAAATACTGAGACTCGCCGAGAAAGGGGATTCTCTACACTGGAGAACTGGTCCTAAGTCTAAGTGGTCGTTAAACAGGTAGCTCGTTAAATGAGGAGTAGCTGTAGTTCATTAATGTCACAGAGTATAGCATACTGTTCCTTTGGTCTGCCTTTTTACTTTATAACCAGCTGAATTATTCAGTAGCTCATACTTTGCTTTTCTAAAAGTGAATGCTGACAAATAGGTAACAAAGCTGCTGTTAACATACTCAAATTTGAGCCAGTGTTTTACAACTAAAACCCACATGATAGTAAACATTAAAATGCACATTCTTTAAAAATGTGGAATCTTGAGCTTGTTCTGGTTTTTGTGTGTGTGTGTTTGTTTTTTTTAATGTGGGTAAGTTCCCTGGCTGGGACTCGAACCCAGGCTGCAGTGTTGACAGCGCTGAAGCCTTAGCTTCAGGCAGGGAACACCACCAGGGAACTCCCTCAGCCTCTTTTTTTTTTTTTTTTTTTGCTTTTTGGTATGTGGGTAGCTCCCTGACTGGGAATCGAACCCAGGCCGCAGCGCTGACAGTGCCAACGCTGAAGCCCTCAGCCTCTTTTGTGATTCATCCTTCCCTGCCTAATGGTGTTTCTCATGATTCCTTCCTCATCTGCTTTCTCCATCTATTCCTTCTCTGGGCTGACTCATTTACCTCCACACTCCTGTGGAGCTGTGGACATTTATACTCAACAATGTAACAGACATTTGTATTTGAAAGCCCCCCTCCCACGCATTTCAAAATCAGTGTACTCAAAATAGAACTTACCTTTTCCTGTGTCCAAAAACCCTGCTGCTCCTTGCATTCTCTTCAGGAACCAGCACCATATACCATCAGGAGTTAAAATTAGACACTCATTCTTAACTTCCTCTCCTTACCATCCTAGTCACTAGCATCTCACATTTTTTGCCTCAGTGTTGGACTCTGTGCATTAAGTTCTGCTTTCCTCTACTGCCAAAATGCTTGTTTTAAAAAGAACAGCCTTTGGGGTTCCCTGGTGGTATAGTGGATAGGCTTCGGTGCTCTCAACACCACGGCCCAGCCAGTGAACTACCCAAAAATAAATAAAAGAACAGTCTTAAGTAAAAAACGCACACCTGATTACACATTCTTTTCTTTCTATCCACTTTATTAAAGTATAATTGAGATGCAAAAAGTTCATGTTATGTATGCAACTTAAGTGAAACCCTCACCATAATCATTCACAAACTTCCAAAACTTTCTTCCTGTTCTCTTTATTTTTGTATGTGTGATAAGACACAACATAATGATTATGTTCTTAAAAATTTTTTATTACAGGAAAAAAAATTACACATATGTTTGCATGATATTGCATGAGCTGACTCCTACCTACATCCTGAGCTTTTTTTCAAGGCATACTTCCCTTCATGCTTTATTGTACTTCTTCCAGTTCTTTGCAGGAGTGATGCACTTTAGCCTTTGTTTCCTCTGCCTGAAACACCATTTTTTTTTTTTTTTTTTTAAATGTGGGTAGTTCCCTGGCTGGGAATTGAACCCAGGCCGCAGTGTTTACAGCGCCGAAGCCTTAGCCACTACACCACCAGGGAACTCCCACCATTTTTTTTTTTTTTCTGTTATTCCTCTCCTCACTGTTACTCAGAAGTATTTTTCTGAAGGCATTTTCTGACTCACTAGACTCAGTAAGATCGTCCTGTAGTCAGTTCACCGTATTGTAACTCCAGTCAAGGCACTGTATCTTCTTGCCCACTGTATCCATAGTGACTAGCCAGTGCTTGCAATATATACAATAAATATTTGTTGGACAAATAAATTTATGTGTATTCCTGCAGGTGAAAATTAATGTGATTCTGTACAGTTTGAAGAATTTTTATAAATTTAAATGTTGATAAACAGCAAAAATTGTTTTTCTTTAGCATCATTTAAAAATATATAAAATGTAAGTATTAATCCAGTTATTAATAGTATGCTTTTTACGTTGCAGTACACACAAAAGGAGTGGTGTGAAATTTACCTAAACATGATTTCAGCTGCTGCTGCCATCTACTGGCTACTTTTCAGGGTCTTACTCTGAACTAGAGCTCTTGCCCAGGATTCTAACAGGTTTTTAAAAATTTATATTTAGGGGGGCTCCCTGGTGGTGTAGTGCCTAGACTTCGGTGCTCTCACCGCCACCGCCTGGGTTCAATCCCCATCCAGGGAACCAACCAAAAAAAATTTTATATTTAAATTATCCCATAATTGACTTAAGTTTTCTTACTGTGTTAAAAAAGAAAAAAAAGTCAGCAATTTTCCCTTACATATAAATTGCTTTTTAAACAAATATTTATATTACATTTTTAAAAAACATATCTTTTACATAAATTGTTATGATGATAAGGCACAATTTTGGTGGGAAAAGTTTTTCCCCCCAAAACATTCTTTTGGTTTTATGATACCTATAATTTGGAAATCTAATTAGTCCTCTTACCACGTCAAGTCTAGATAAGCCTGGTGAACCATCTGCACTGGCTTCTGATTGACTGAGTAGTTCAGTGGCAGCTCCAGGACTGCACTGTGTTCATCCAGGTCTAGCCTGAGCCCTTTGTAGGATGCAAAAACAGCAGAAGCAATTTCATGAGTCAGTGCTTTAAGAATGTTAGATTCTTTTCTGAATTAATGCAATAGAGACACTCAGAGTCTACCTGCTATCTAACTGCCTTCCCTCTGTCATAAGAAAAGAATTCAATGTTATTTACTGTATATAATGTGGTCCATGTATAATGTGCACCCACATTTTTGGTCCAAACTTTCAGGGAAAAAATCATTTTAATTTTTAAATTATTGATTTCTAGAGTTACACTTTCAACTCAAATAAAAATTTAAAAACATTTATATAGATACAGAATTACTGCTACCCATGTATAATGTGCATCCTTATTTTTCCTTCAAGTTTGAGCAAAAAAGTGTGTATTATACACGGCAAAATATGGGACATGTGCCAGAAGGCCTGAGAGTATTGATGCTAGGTGGCTTCCACTGGGGCAGTCTTGCTCCATAAATTAGGGTTGACAGAGTTAGGAAAAACAAAACACTAAACCAAACCCAAAACAGGATATTCAGTTAAATGGGAATTTCAGATAACAAGTAATTTTTAGCATAAGTATAGCCGAAATATTGATTGGGACATACTATACTAAAGTCTTATGTTTTATCTGGCAACTGTAATTCAATTCAACTCAATTTCACAACTATTTAGAGGGCTTACCCTCTTAAAGAAAAGAGGAAGGACTCTTGGTACAAAGTAGGTAAGCTACATCTACTAAAATAGAAGACTGCCTGGGAAAAATCTCAATAATAGCCCACTTAGTACCAATAATGACTTTCTCTATGAGTATTATTTCATATTAGCAATTTGGTCAAAATCTTTTCCTAGAGGAGTCCTAACTCTAGAAAAACTCATCAAGAAAATGTCCTATAGTGTCTATTATGTCCAATTCAAAAATAATTAAATAGAATACACATTGTTTAATGTATCCCACTTGGGATGATTTATATAGTCCCAGTTTGACTCTTGTTGGTTTGTATGATTGATTATAGCTCTCCCAGTCTGTGGCAAAGGAAGACAGCAGACCCTTATGATGAGTGATAATAGGGTAAATGTATTCAGGAGGCACTGAAGCAAAGCTTCAATGAGGAACAAGTGAGGCTTGCTTGAGGAAACAACTGTTGGAGCAACTGACAATATGAGTCAATCTTTTATCTCCCTTTTTACAGAAACGGTATGGGGGGCGGGGAAACTCCATTAATCCATAGTCACAATTAGAATGAGTGACAAGCTAAGACAAAACAGCCTCAAAGGATGGTTTGCATGGATAGCGCAAAATATACAACTTATGTTTTGGTCTTCAAAGTTACACCCACAGCTAATATTAACTATTATCAACAACTTTTTAAAGTCTCAAAATATTAATCTACAATGTGTTTTCAAAGAGTAGAAAGAATGGGGATAAAACATGACCAAAATCCAAGCCAGAATGTAATGAACCAAATCACATTTGGTTCAGACATCACAAAGGATATTTGAAAATAATATAAAGATGTTAACCAATGGATAATTAAATTTTTATTACATAATAAAGATGAAATGAAAGAAGAAAAGCTGAAGCATACAAGAATTTCACACTAATTCTGTTACTGCTAGTAAGATGAGGTGTTGGACAGAATGTTTTTGAGACAGCCTTTGCCTGTATTTTTTTGGTTTCAAGTTAGGTAGTCCTAAGAGGCTTTTGTTTTATATTTTTCTCATATCCTGGCAGTGCACTGGGGTACAGAGAAAGCACATGATTAATTTCAAGATAGAAACCTCAGGAATTGTCTTCAACTCATCATTTATTACATCCAACTTGTCATCAGGCCCTGTAGATTTTTACCTCCAGTCATCCTTTTTTTTTTTTTAATGTGGGTAGTTCCCTGGCTGGGAATCAGCCCAGGCTGCAGCGTTGACAGTGCCGAAACCTAGCCACTACACCACCGGGGAACGTCCCCTCCAGTCATCTTTTGAATCCATTCTCTTTGAACATTTTTTTCCCACTCCTTTATCCAAGCTTTATTTCTTAGCCAGTCTACCACAACAGCGTCCTAATCTACATTTTCTAAAAACGTAATTTCTTAACATTTCACATAACTTCCTAAAAATGGCAACTGCATACAGAAAGGGTCCTCAAACTTTTAGAAGTAGTAGAAAAGCCTACTTTTCTCTGAGTAGGTTGTAAATAAAAGACCATTGGAGTAAATGTGAGGTATTTAAGACTGGTCAAGGTATGGCAAAGGCTAATAAAATGACTTCAAAATTTGAACTGGAAACTAGAAGCCCATGGTTTGCAGTGGTAAGTCAATCAGATTATCATAGGAAGATATCTGAGGACCATTTGTCCATTAGCTGTGTGCATTACCATTTGGAAGCAAAAGGTCTTTGGGATTATGGAATGACCTATTGAAAAGTCAAGAGTTCCCTGGTGGTGTAATGGCTTAAGGCTTCAGTGCTGGCACTGTCAACACTGCGGCCTGGGTTCGATTCCCAGCCAGGGAGCTACCCACATACTAAAAAAAAAAAAAAAAGAAAAAAGTCAGCTATACTGCCTGCTGTATGGCCACATCTTGAGCAGTTTGGATACTATCTTTTTGGATGAAATATATGTTAGAGGTGAAACCAAGGAGCAGTTTACTAAAAGGAAAATAAGGTAAAGCCAAGAGATAGTTTATTGAAAGGGAAAATACACTCCAAAGCGGTAGGAGCGAGCCCAAGCAGGAGTGGCTCAAGAGCCTTGATTGGTAAAGGGAAAGTACACTCCTAAGAGGTAGGAGTGGGCTCAAACAAGTAAATGGCTCAAGAGCCAAAGTATATGTTTTGAATAAAAAACGGCCTATTTTTCTCATAAAATTACACAGATTTGGGGATAGGACGATCCAGTTTCATTATCCTTATGTGGAGGTTTAAGGGGGTCAAGGGAAGATTGTTTTTACTAGGTAACACAATCACGATTCCACAGATTTCTATCTAAACAGTGAATAATTATCTTTCCTTTCATATTTTCATTGTACTTCAAGAACCCATTCCTTCTATCCACTACTTATAGAGCAGTCAAATTTACAACTAAGTCCATCAGTCACCTTGAAGTGATTGTGAAGGAACTATAGGAGGAATGGACATCACCTCAAGACCTTTGACTGGGAAACAGTGGTCCTCAATGGCCACTGCATTGTTTTCCCATATGGTGAAGCCTTGCAGTGTCCTCCTCTAATAAGATAAACAGGACACTCTGGTATCTGCTGCCCACGAACATGGTCCCTGCCATATCTTGTAGTTTTCAAGTGCCATGTATCCTGTTCTCTCTGCATTGACCTAGGTCTTTTCTGGTCCACTGGTACCCTCCACCTTGTTTTTAACTCCTGGTTCCCTGTTCTTTGACAGCATGACAAATTTACAAGCAACCAAAAGCATAAAAAGAGTTCCTGGAACTGTTTTTGCACAGTATTGACAACTGACAGCTGCTCCCCGAATATCCTAACTTGTGCTATTCGGAAAATCTTGCTGTCTGCCAAGAATGGGACATCCATAATTACTCCATGACTTCAGTGAGTTCTTAAGCTTTTTTCTCTTGCCCTAAAATGAGCACTTTGTCAGTTCCTAAATTTAGTTCTAAGTACTCCTGGTATTTGTTAGAGTCTGTCAATTATAAAAAAAGTGAAGACAAACAGTCTAACAAATTAAAAGTATGTTTCACTGCCAGTAGAATATCTAAATGCATCCTGCCCCCTACAGAGGCCATAGTATTACTGTTTTTAAAAATAATATCATGAAATGCAAATGTATTTGTTTAACGGGCTTGGATGGTTAAAAACACTAAGCTCTAAGTATAACTTTTTTTTGTAATGGTCAAGTGGCCTACTAAACTTAAGCCCCAACCCATAGTAAGTTTTGTGCCACGCTGTGAAATCCACCCCCACCCCCACCCCGAGAAGGCAGGCCCTGACAGGTGTCTCTAGGCCTGGGTTTTAGTTTTAGCTCTGACCAGCGTCATGACACATACCTCCCTAGACCTCGTTTACCTCTCAGTAAAATGGGGCAGGGGCGGGGCAGGGGGATGGATCTGGAAGGTGTAGCTGATGGTATTCTCTAATTCCGTAAGTCGAATCACAAAAGTCGCGGTAAAAGCGACTTTGGGTTAGAACGATGAAGGGGAGGGGCTGCCGCGGGGCCACCAGCTTCGTTCTCACTGGGGAGGCCCAGCGGGGAGCGCAGTCTGTGAGCCGCCCCCTGGCCTCGAATTATCTTCCTGCCCGCGCAGGCCCAGGCGCACCAGCCAAACTCGTCCGCCACTCTCCGCTCCCGCCACTCTGGTTCCTCGGCCCCCCGGGGGGACGCGGTTGGCGGCAACACCGGAGGTGGGGCGGGTCAGGAAGTGGGGGCGCGGCGGCCGGGAGCTGGCCTTAGGCGGCCGAGGGGTTCGGCAACGCGGAAAGCGGGAGACTGTCGACCGCGCCGAAGCCGCAGGGGTGCCCCTGGCTTCCGCGGAATCGATGGCGGAGGAAGAAGGTGACGGCCCGGGGTCCAGCGCGCCTGATGTCTCCCGAGGTCTTGGGAAAGAGGGGCGGGGCGCGAGAGGCCTGGAGGCCTGGACCCGGGGGACCGTGCGGAGCGGGCGGGTGATCAAGAACCGGGCAGCGGCGGGGGAGAGGGGGAGGGGGAGTTGGTGGAGAAATTCAGGAGTGGAGTGAATGAACCGAAGTTTTGTTCAACGAAGTGGGGACAAAGGTGAAGCTTAAAGTTGAGAACCGGGTAGAAAGAGCAAAAGCTGTGGGGGAGTGGTCGAGAGCAGATAATTCATGTGGGATATAGCTTTGGTTTAGAAGATGGAGTTTTAGGTGCTGAGTGCCTATTTGAAAGAGATAAGTTGTTTAACCAGATCCCCTTCACTCTGGGTGCGCTCTTTAGAGGGCTGCGGATACTGATAAATACAAAGTCACCAGGTGAGAGGAGTCGCACGCCAAGGGTACCAAAAGAGGCAGAGATTTGGGATAAACATGGTCATGGTAAGGCGAATTAGGAGGAGATAAACAAGCAGAAATTGAAGACGGCCAAGTTCACGTATATGGTAGCAAGGGCGAAGGACTGTAAGTAGTTGAGGGGAATTAGGCCTGGAGTGCTTGAGGGTGAAAGTGGGGCTGGAGAAAGCTTTCCATTCCCCCGCAGCGCTAATGCCAAGAAAACGAATTCTTTCAGCAGCATCTAGTCATCGAAAATGATAGATATGAGAGGAAAATGGGAAGTTGGGAGGGACATAGTGATAACTATTACAGAAAACATTCATGGCATAATAACTTAATGGTATCCGTAGTTTCAGGAACAGATATGATGGTGTCACTTGCTTGACTGAGCAGTTTTTATTTTGGTAGGAAACATGAATTTTTACCCTATTGAGTGGCGTTGAGAGTGTAATCTGGACTTAAGCCTAAGCGAACCAAGGGTGCAAGGAGGCAGTTTGAAAAATTAGCGATTTAAAAAAAAATTAATTGTAAGAATTGTTTGCTGTTCTGTGACTTGCTCTCCTGTACCTATGCTCACACTGGCTTCATATTTGCCTTCTCTTCCTTGAGTTTTTAGAGTTAAAACTAATCTAAATTTAAGACATTCAACCTAAAATCAGCTTCAAAAACAAAATTATAATTGGTAAGGGGGAATGTAATTCCATTTGATTTTATCTTTTGTTGCAGTATATTATTTAAAACATTTCTTGATAGTTTTTTGTTTTCTGACTAATTGTAAATCTATGGGGGTAGATTGACAAGCTAGTTTGTATGTTTCCATGAGCACTTTAATGCTTAAAGCATAAAAAAAGAATACTAAGGTACTAAGAGTCTTTAATGTTATACATCATCCAAAATGAGAAGTTGTTTTAGGAGATTATGTTATACCTAATTAAATATATATGATGTGGAACCATTTAAAAAGATCATATTATTTTGTGAAATTTGCTTATGTGACATAAAATGAAAAATGAATTTTGGTTGTAGAATAGCAGATATTCCAAAGTAATTAATTATATCTTGTATAAGATAAATAATGGACTGAAGTTTGTTTAAAATATAGTTTGATTCAACATGTCTTTAAATTCCATAAGTATTTGGGTGCTTGCTGTGGTAGGTGCTGGGATATGATAGTTAACAATGAATGAGTAAATTCTCATTTATTGTAATAGTGCTAGTAATGATATTTATAGCAAACATGTCTGTGTGGCAGGCATTTTTCTGAGTGTTTTATATTTGTTCGGCACTCAAAACGTGTTATCTTGTATTCACTATATTAAAATTAGATTATTTTACTTGTATCCACGTGTTTGCTATATCTCTTTTTCTCTCTAAGTAAAATACTGTCTTACTTTTTGTCTAAGTAAATACTCTTTAGGAATCTCATCTTCCAAAAAAATATATTGATGCTATAGGGTCAGGGTGTTTATATTTATGCATCCTGAAAGAGATGTTAGGGCAAAGTGACCACCTTGAGTAAAGCAGTAGGAACACTTCACTTGGAAATTGCTATGCGTAGTCTGGATAGACTTTTGCAAGCCTATTTGTAGTCCTACTATCTCATATGAGGATCATTTGACCAGAAATAGCAGGTTGTATTTGTAGTTATTTATCATTTTCATTTAGTTTGACTTTCTTTGCAATGTTAAAAATGTAAGATAGTGACAGGAAACTTCAATTCTGTCCTACAGCTTTCCTTTCAGAATTAATAATTTGAGTTTGTCCATGCTTTGAGCCTTTGTTACTTAGCCACCTAGATATTCTTCGCTTTGTTTATCAGTTTTGAAGTTATAAGATCAATATAAAGGGAATGAGGTGAAATTTGAACCTAGTTAGATTTGTTACTTGTTGAAAGGCAAAAAATTAGTTTTAGGGACAAGGTTGAAGAAATTGTCTAAAATGAATTCTGGATTTCCCAAGTTGTACTTTTTGCTCCCACTGTTTTATGCCACTGAAATCAACATGTCTTAAAATCAGTGAATGCACTTAATATGGTGATGTTCTTTCCCCTTGAAAACCTGTTATTATGTTGTATCTCAAAATGTATGGCATCTTAGACTTAAGGAAATACCGTATTATAGATCTTTTATAGTGTATTTATATTTGTATGATTTTTATCATTGCTAATATAGATTCTTTAGAGATGAATGTTAAGATGTGTATGCTTCATAAATTAGGAAACTGCAAAAATTTTGTATAAATTGTACTTTTATAAATAAAATTCATTTATGCACACAGTGAATACTTTATTAAGTCCTATAAAGTGACTCATTTTATAAATAATTTTTTTAAAAAGGAAAATGATAGCTTTTTGTAAAGAACACTTTTTATGTGACTATATCCCCTTCCCAGTTTAATCTTAATTGTGTGTTTTTAGACTAATAAAAAAGCCCTACCTAATCTATTGGTCACATACATTTGTTAACTACATCAGTATATTTGTTAACTTGATTTCTGAAATTATCTAATTAAAATTTTTTTAAAATCCGGTACTATTAATGTGTTTAACATGCATGTGTAAGTACTAAGTAAACTTTTTGTGGTTATAATTTTTCCTTGTATTCTTTTTAAATAAAATAAAAAATATTAACTTGCATCTGAAGACTTCATTTGGCTTACATAAATCTTCATTCTTGTTGACCACTTCTAACTTTTGCTTTAACCCAAAGAAGGAGAAAACTAAAAGGGCATCATGAAGAAGGAATATAGTAATATTAGTTGACCCAGATTTGTATGCAAAAACCCCTCAAAATTCACAGTATGTCTTTCCTAATCCTAATGTCATTTTCTAATGTATTTATTGGCTTCACTACATAACATGACAACACAATTAGTGATAGTATAGAAATGGTTAAAAATTAAACTGGTCAGACCGAATCCACCATACAGTATTTTTTCTCACTGTGCCAGTGTTTAAAGCTATTTTGACAAACATCAGTTTGCTTTTAAGCTATTGTAAATATATTTATTTTATGCATTTTCTACAGAAAAGTGAGAGAACAGTTCATCTGATTAGCAGCAGTAGCTCATTCATTTTTCCTTTTTTGACTCATTTCTTTAGGCTCTTATTTTATTTTTTATTTTTTTTAGGCTCTTATTTCATAGCCTAATGAAAAGAAAAAACTCTTCTATAAGGAGAAGATAAATTCTTTTACCCCCTTACAAACTTGACAGGACTGTATCTACACAATAGAAAAGCCTACCCCATAAGATAATTATTTCTAGGAAGGAAAAGTATATTGAATATAGTCAATTTCTGTTTAATTTGGAATTTAATGGTTTAAAGGTACTTTCTGCATTACATTCTTTTTTGGATATATAAAGGGTAGATAGTGTAATACTGTGAAATTTTCTGAGATCTACCCAAATATAGGGATATTTATAGGTTTAGCCTATTTTCTAATACCTAAATCTATATAGCTGTTGAATGATAATGATACCACAGTACTGTGAAATTACACAGAACTTTCATGATTATTTAAAAAATGAAGTATAGTTTCATGATCAATGTATTATATTTTGATTTAAAAATCATTAATTCATGAATTAGGCATGTGATGCTCTCAGTAACTTAAATAATAAGCTAATTTATTACATTTTGTTCCCCAGTCATTCTGGAAAAGTTTGTTTATTTTGGGATATTTTGAAAAATAGCATCTCAGGAGAAGAGCTTATTGGTTTATCAATAGTATTCTGAAATCACAAGCACAAGTTGGACATGGAACTTATATTGTCTTTATAGGGAAGAGTTTTGCAGTGAGTGCTAAAACAATTGCAAAAAAAGCTGTCTTTGCTACTAATAGGTCTTTGTGTGATTTTTGCCTTAGTAGAATAAAAGTTAATCATTCAGGATACAGACTAAATAATTTGATACACATTGCAATAATTTCTCAAATATTTTAAGGACCAGCTATAGAACTGCGCCAAAGAAAAAAGCCAAAGTCTTCAGAAAATAAAGCATCTGCCAAAGAAGAGAAAATCGATGATATTCCAGTTCCAGAAAGAGCTCCAAAACGTAAGTTAGGTAGATTTGTTGGAGTTTTTGTGCTACTACAAAAATAGTTATACTAGGTAGTGTATTTTGTTTTGTTTTGTTGTTGTTGTTGTTGTTTGTTTGTTTGTGGGTATTTCCCTGGCTGGGAAATGAACCCAGGCTGCAGCATTGACAGCGCCAGCACCAAAGCCTTAAGCCACTACACTACCAGGGAACTCACGTATTTTGTATTAATGTATTTTGAATGTATAAACATATTTTGTGATTAAGACATGGTGATATCTGTCAACTTTCACTAGGTTTTGCTGTACAACAACCCTTAAATCTCATTTACAACAGACATTTCCGATTAGCATTATGTGTTGTGACTATAGGTTGGCTGATGTAGCTTTATGTGTCACAAAGGAACAACCCCTATTTGGGACATGTTTTTCTTGTGGCAGGAGAAAAGAGCAGGAGAGCAGGTAGAGTCATACAGTGCCTCTTAAAGTTTCTGATAAACTGGTACATTGTCACTTATGCTCACATCCTGATGGCCCAAGCAAGTCATATAATTAATCTAGACAGTGGGATGGAGACATTTACTCTGAGAAAAGAGAAGATAGCAGGTCACATTGTAGTGGCCAGTGATGGATAATTGGATAATCTTTTCATATGAAAGTACAAAGTAGTTGTGAGTGATAATAACAGTCCACTATATTCTGTCTTTGTGGTCATAAATATTTTCTTCTTTTCCTCAGACAAAATATATTTGCTGCACCCCTATCCCAAGGAAGAAACTCAGACTTACCCAGACATGGCATTGGTTTTGAAGCCTAGGTTCTTATTATCTACATCTGGGTCACCTGTGACATACTGATCCAGAGACCTATAAATGAATAGACAAGTTATCTGCTCTGTGTCCCCAAGACCATCCCTATGTTCTGAAAATAGCTAGAATGACTCAAAAGTGTCAGAATACAGCCATTTATTACTATAGCTGTGATTTATTACAGTGATCAAATTCAGCAAAGACTTATGGGCTGGAGTCTATAAGAAACTAAGCATAAGCTTCCAAGATTCCTCTGCAAATGGAGTCACGTAGGACGTACTTCTTTCAGCATCAAATTGTGATGTTTGTAGATGTTTGTAGTTTTTTGTTCTTTTGGGTAGGGATGGGGTGGGGGGTTAGTTCCCTGGCTGGGAAACCAACCCAGACCGCAGCATTGAGAGCCTGAAGCCTGGCCGCTGCATCACCAGGGAACTCCCCATGAAGTTGTTTTGTCTGTCAGGGAAGCTCATTAGCAACTCTGCTCAGGATTTTTATTGGTGGCTGGTCATGTAACCTTTGCCTACCACATACCAAAATTCTAGACCTCCAGCAGGAAAGCAGTAGCACGAACTACATTGTACAAACAAGTTAGGCAGCGTAAGCCATTTTTATCAGTTACATAATGGTGCGAACCCTTCTGAAATCCAAGTTTCCAGATGCCAGCCAAGAGCCTACCTTACAAGCACACCTTTTTTAGCAAAGCAGTTAGGTGCAGGCTGCTATATTTATTCTTTTCTGCATGTGCCCACTTTTACATTATACTTCTTGGAGAGGGACAAGATAACCAAAAGCTTTCATTCAGCAAGAGGAAGAGTGAGAGACATACATCAGCCACTAGTCCATTGCAATCCTGAAATCCTACTAGGTAAATATATGAGTCTCCTTACCCTGGGGTAAGGAATGTTTCTTTTTCTTTTATTTATTTTTAAAATTTTTTAATTAGACTTATTGGGGTGACATTGGTTAACAAGAATTACAGGCTCTTGAGCCATTTTCCTGCTCAAGCCCACTCCTACCTCTTTGGAGTATACTTTCTCTTCAACAAACTATCTCTTTGTTTCACCTCTAAAAAAAAAAAAAAAAAAAGAATTACATAGGTTCCATGTGTACAATTCTACATTGTATTGTCTATACATTGGATTATGTGTTCACCACCCAGTGTCAATTCTCTTTCCATCACCATATATTTGGCTTCCTCTCCCTCCTCTCCCACCCCTTCCCACCTCCCACCCATCCCCCTTGCCCTCAGATAACTACTAAACTACTGACAGTGTCCATGAGTTGTTTTTTTTTTTTTCTTTGTTGCTTTCAGTTTTATATTCCACCCATGCACGAAATCATATAGTTTTTGGTTTTTTCTCTCCGCCTTATTTTGCTTAGCATGATGTTCTTGAGGTCCATCCATTTTTTTGCAAATGGTAGTATTTCATCTTTTCTTATAGCTGAGTAATATTCCATTGTGTGTATGTACCACAGCTTCTTTATCCAGTTATCCATCGAAGGGCACCTTGATTGTTTCCATGTCTTGGCCACCGTGAAGAGCACTGTGATGAACATTGGGATACATAAGTCTTTGAGTACTAAGGCTTTTAAATTTGGAGGGTAGATATACCCAGAAGTTGGATTGCCAGGTTATATGGTAACTCCATTTAGGAAATGTTTCTTGATTAGGCCCCAGTTTTCCTTGTTAGTAGCCTCCCAGTTCATTATTCTCTGTGGTCCTTGGCTCCACCCTCTTGTAGGCTCTTCCTTTTTCATTATCCTCCTGAACTATATCTGAAGATGGCTTTGGAGAATATGCCATCCTTAGGAGCTAAACAGTTTTCTGAAATTGCTTTCTGTGTACACAAAGTTGAGGGCCCATTTATATATATTTGCCCAAATAAGAGAAAGGCTGTTGGTCATCTACAGATCTAATTCAGGGTCTAGCAGTGAGAAAACTTTGGAAGCTGAAAAAATAATAATCCATATTATGCAATGACAAAACATTTTATGGAATTTTCCTGTGAATAGTTGGAATTCTACTACTAATTCTTTTACTATTTTAGATAACAAGATTGCAAAACAATACTGGAATACCTTGGTTATCAGCTGTATTTAATTGTAGGAAAGATGAATTTGGAACAGAATTGGCCTATTTGTAAGTGGAAATGAAGCGGAAAACAGAGAGTCCAAAATTTCTGGGATTTGTAGTATTGAAGTTAGAAATTTGTTTTTGTCAATCAGTGAAAAATTAAATACTTTGAGTAACAAAGGTTGAATAAGATGAATTCTCAGGGCAATGACCAAATCAAGAGCATGGCCGTCACTTATTAAAGTGTGTAAATGGATTAAGCTAGTTTCTAGTAAGTTCTTTCAGTTAGACAAAGCACTCAGGGAAGAAAAACAATGTGTGTGATTCCCACAAAAGCTTGATAAACTCAAAATACATGTAGTTAAGTCTTCCAAGGACACATATCTAGAAAAAAATTGTGGGTATAGTGATTGGAATATGGAACTGATTGGAATCAAATAAGTAAAAAACCAAAAGAATTGTTCTTTTCTTAGTAAAATTGAGTGATTTAATGTTTTTAAATTAAGGTATAATTAACATACATTAAAATGATAGAATCTTAGTTGCTAAATGAGTTTTGACACTTGAATGCAGCCAAAACAAAATACAGAAAATTTCCAGGGAGTTCCCTGGTGGTGTAGTGGCTTAAGGCTTCAGCACTGTCAACGCTGCAGCCTGGGTTCGATTCCCAGCCAGGGAACTACCCACATATCAAAAAAAAAAATTTCCATTATCCCAGAAATTTTCTTTGTATCTTTTTTCAGTAAATTTCCTCTATATCCCCCAAGACAACCACCCCTCTAATATTCTAATATTTTTAAATATTGATTAATTATGTATGTCTAGAGTTTTATATAAATGGAATCATACAACATGTATGCCTTTGTGTCTGGATTCTTGCACTTAGCTCAGGATGTTATCCTGTATAATGATTTTGAGATTCGTTCATATTTCTATAATTGTTTATCCCTTCTTGGACATTTGAGTAGTTTCCAGTATTTAACATTTATGAATGAGGCTGCTATGAACACACTTGTGCAAATCTTTTTTGTGAACATCTCTTTTTATTTTCTCTTAGGTAAATACCTAGGAGAATTGCCAGCTAAGCATTTGATAGAGGTGTACTATCAAAAGAACTGCTAACCTAGATTAAAAAGAACATAGGTCTTAAAATGATGTATGAGTCCCTAACTTTCTGCATGTAGGAAACAGGCTGTGAAAGCTGCTCTCAGGGTATCCTTCTTGAGAACGAATGAGTGTTTGTCTTTGGGAGGGAAGTGAGTATTTATGATGAAAGGGGCAGACCCTGATGAACCCTTTTATTGTTTCCAAATTATACATTACTTTCCACTGCCTTGTGATTTGGAGTGTTTCTCTGAAGCAGCATAGACTTTCTTACCCCATTGTCAGGCTTATCAATGTGACTTGCCTGGGCCAATGGAATGTGAGTAGCAGTAGCAGTATACTGGTTCTGAGGAGAAGCTGTAAGAGGCATTGTGTGATTCTGCCTGTTTTCCTCTTTTCTCTTGTGAGACTATGCCCCAAGGAAGGATTGACCCCAGTCTGAAACTCTGAAGAAGGTACAAGGAGAGCAGCCACAGCTAATTTGAAGTCTGGAATTGAGTGGAGAGTTACCACTGACCTAAAATCCACAAGTAACATGAGTGAGAAATAAACCTTTTTTTTGTAAATCACTGATAGTTTGGGGTCACTTTTTTTTTTTTTTGTCACAGCAAAGCTAACTAATAGAGTGGTTATTTAAAATATTGGGGAAAATACAGTATAAGATAGATAATTAAACAATCCAGATATAACTACTCTGAAATAGTATTTTAACCCTGACTACAAAAATATATTTTCAGGATAGAAAATGTGGAACATAGAGAAAAGTGTAATAAAAATAAAATATGCATAATTCCAGTAGATTTAACTATTCTTAAATTTTTGGCAAGTACTATGTTTTTTTCAATGTTCTCTTTTTTCACTTTTTGTGAAATTGAATCCTACATTTCTTTTCTTAACATGTTATTAGCTTTTTTCCTGTGCTTTAAGTATTACTTAACTGTGCCCTAGATTATTGATATTGACATTTATGTAGTATTCTTTGTTGTGTTCATAATCAGCATTTTACAAATGAAAGGACTGGAACACACAGAAATTATCAGATTAGGCTGATTTATGACTAAAATAACTTGCAAGTCAGATTTTTTACTTTTCAAAAAATGATCGTTTTTAAGACAATATAATTCAGGGCCTTCAGAGCTTTTTATTTTCATTACAATGTAGACACAACACTAATAGCTTGACTCCATTTTTTACTCTTTACAAAAAACTTTCAAAAACAAAATATTTAGTCTTAAGGTAAGTCATTTATATACAACTGTTATTCACCTTACATGGAGGTTACATCCTGATAAACATGTTTTAACTTGAAAATAAGTCAAAAATGCATTTAAACTGCACTGTAGAGTGTTGGTTGTTTACCCGCATGTTCACGTGCCTGACTGGAAGCTATGGGTCTTTGTCACTGCCCAGCATCTCAGGAAAGTTTCCTATCACATATCACTAGCTAGGGAAAGGATCAAAATTCAAAATTTGAATTATGGTTTCTATTGAATATCACTTTCACATCACTGTAAAGTTGAGAAATTGTAAGTAGAAACATTGTAAATCAGGTCCTGATAATTAGGATTAATTTGCCATTGTCTAAGACTTAAAGAAAAAAAACAAAACAGGAAAGATCCATGTTTGGAAACTTTGAAGCACTTTTTCCAAACTGCCACCACAGATAAGTTTTCATATTCCTTTTTGTTTTTAACTGAACTCTTACTATGTGCCTGGCCGAGTGCTTTACACATACTGTTGGAAGCAGAAGAAGCAGTAATTTTAAAACATTGTATCATACTTACACTAATATTTGATTTATTTAGTAGTGTTTTTCAAGCACTTTAATTGTAATGCATATTAATTTAGTGATATATAACTAGTCTGTAATGTCTTTAGTATGCTATGCAAACTAATATTTATGAAATAATGTTTGGAAAATAAGATTTTAGTTTAACTAAACTAATAACAAGTTGATTTTTATCAACTTTCATTCATTTAGTTACACAACACTGGACTTTGGGCCCTTAGTCTTGTGCTTATTATTATACTTAATAACTACAGCAGAACTAAATCATTCTGTATGTAGAGAACCAGATGTTTTTGTTATTTCATCAAGAGGTGGTTACTTCTTTCTTTCTTTCTTTCTTTCTTTCTTTCTTTCTTTGTATGTGGGTAGTTCCCTGGCCGGGAATCGAACCTAGGGTGCAGCGCTGATAGCGCCAGCGACAAAGCCTAAGCCACTACACCACCAGGGAACTCCCTGGTTACATATTTATATAATAGTTAAATATGATGTTTTAAATACATAACCATCAAAAGTCATTGAATTGTACACTTTAAATCGTTATAGTTTATAGTATGTAAATTATTCCTCAATAAAGAAAAAATTCCTTGATAAAAAATAGTAAATTAGTAAAAGTAATAATTCTGAATGAACCTGTATTTTTTCTTTAGGTATTTGGTTATACATTCCATTTATTTCTTTTGTTAATTAGTGGACTTAAATTTTTTAAACATTTTTGATTTATAGAAGAATTGAGCAGGTAGTTAGTACAGCTCCCATGCTACCACCACCCTCACATATAGTTTTCCCTATTATTAACATACTGTATTTGTTGCAATTAATGAACCAATACTGACACATTATTTTAACCTGAAGTTCATGTTTTATTCAGATTTCTTCAGTTTTTACCTAATATCCCTTTTCCTGTTTCAGGATCCTATGTAGGGTCGATACATTACATTTAGTTCTCATGTCTCCTTGGACTCCTCTTGGCTGTGACAGTTTCTCAGGCTTTCCTTGTTTTTGATGTTCTTAACAGTTTTGAGGAGTGCTGGTGAGGTAGATTGTAGGATGCCCTTCTATAGGAATATGTCCGCTGTTTTTCTCATCATTAGTGTAGAATTAGGAGTTTGGGGAGGAAGACCACACAGAATGCCATTTTTATCACATTATATCAAGGGTACATACCACCTTTTGATTACTTTGTGTTTTTAAATAGAAGTACATAAATATAAATACCTATATCTGATTACTTTTAATATATTTTTTTAGATGTATTATTTCAACGATTTGCAAAGATTTTCATTGGCTGTCTTGCAGCAGTTACTAGTGGTATGATGTATGCTCTCTATTTGTCAGTATACCATGAACGGAAATTCTGGTTTTCCAACAGGCAGGTAAGAAGAAAGACTTTTGAGCATATGAAAGTTATTTTATTATTTAGTATTAATTTAAATAGTATGCTTTCCAGGGGGCCAAAATAAATGTGTGGCAAGTATGACAAGTGCTTTCTTATTTACAGCCATTAGAAACAAAATGGTGTAGAAGTTGTTTTGAGAACACATTTACAGTATCAACCTTGAAAATTTTAATAGAATGTATTTCAAGGCCATAGATAGCAACTATGAGGATGTTTTCCTTCCTGCAGTTAATTTATCAGGGACTGTTGATGATGGTGAAATGGTGTGGAGTTGAGTCAGCTTTTTAGTGGCTTTGATAGTTTACATTTCAGAAACTATGTAAATTTCAGCATCAAAATATAATAATTTTTAGATTATATGATTAGAATGTTTTGAGGGGATTGAAAATAACAGGCATAACAGTTTTCAGATGTTGCCTTACATTAATATGTGTAATGTTTGATTTTAAATCATGGATATTCTAGACTCTTTAATCACTGTACTATATAATTTATTAGGCCTTTAGTAAGTTGTTTTCAGTTTACCTTCATAATCAGATATACCTGTAATATGGTTGCCAAAGTTCACAGTGTTGTTACCACTTGACTCAAAAGGGTTTTGCTTTTTGTTTTAACCCAAACATTTGTTATTCTTATTTTTGAGCAGGTAGTCAAATCTGAAGAAATGTTTTTAAGCCATTGATTTACCTTACGCCACCAAAACATTTAACTGAATATATTGGTTTGACAAAAAGCTATTATGGTAGCATGTCTTTTTTCCTTAGAAATGTTATGCAGATTAACTGTTACTAAGTATCAGTAGTGGATGTCCAGTAGAATAATCTGAGGAGCTTTTAAAAAATAACCTCTCTTACAGATTTGCTGGTAGTGGTTGAGAGAGTGTCTTGGATTAGTATTGCTCAAAATATTTCTAAACAATTCTGTTGTGTAGGCTGAATTGAGAACAACCAGAAGATTGGAAATTTACAAGGCATTCATCAAGAACCTTGTTTTTCAAAACACTGTGTATCAGCTAGAAGGATTGGTATCATCTGGGAGCTTTTTTCAGAATTGCAGATTCTCAGGCCCTACTTTATCATCACAATCTACTTTTTTGTTTTGTTTTGTCGTGTGGGTAGTTGCCTGGGTGGGAATCGAACCCAGGCCACAACATTGACAGCACCAAAGCCTTAGCCACTATACCACCAGGGAACTCCCACAATCTACATTTTAATAAGATCTCTAGGAATTTCACATGAACATTAAATTTGAGAAACACTGATGAAAAGTTTATATCTTTGAAATCTTAGAAACAAATCCGTTCCCATTAATAAAAAATATTTTAAGGAAATTTATTTAGAATAATAAGCTATAAATTAGAAAAAGGGTCTGCTGGTCAAATACTTATGGGAAAGACATTCATTTGGAGATTGACAGTGCATAATGTATACTGAAACTGAAAAATTACAATAATCTCATTTAACTTTCTTTAACCTTTCACACAATTTATTTAACTGTAGAACTCTTTTTAGATACCATCACTTGCTATCTTAGAAATATGTCTTTGATCTAACTTCGGGGAAACTGCTCTGATATCTTGTTTTTGTATGTATTGATACATATTATGCATGAAAATAAACAAGTTTTATTTTAAACTATTATAGTTATTTTTTTATTCTCATTGACCCACCTCTCCCCATTTGGCAACAATCAACTTGTTCTCTCTATGGGTCTGTTTCTGTTTTGTTTTGTTTATTCATTTGTTATTTTTTAGAGTCCATATATAAGTGAAATAATACAGTATTTGTCTTTCTCTGTTTGACTTCACTTAGCATAATACCCTATAGTTTCATCTCTGTTGTCACAAATGGCACAATTCATTTTTTTTATTGTTGAATAATATTCTATTGTATATTCAACCACATCTTTATATCCAGTCATCTATTGAGGGACATCTAGGTTGCTTCCATATCTTGGCTATTACTAATAATGCTGCAGTGGAAATGGGGTGCATATATCTTTTTGAATTAGTGTTTTTGTTTTCTTCAGATAAATACCCAGAAGTGAAATTACTGGTTCCTTGTCTCTTATGATAGCTTTTGTTTTAAAGTCTATTTTATCTGGTGTAAATATTGCTAGCACAGCTTTTGTTTTTGCATCCTAATTTTCATGAAAAACTTTCTTCCATCCCTTTACTTTCAGTCTATGTGTGTTTTATTATCTGGAGTTTCTTGTATGCAGCATATGTAAGGGCCTTCTTTTCTTATCCATTCAGCTCTTTTGATTGGAACATTAATCCATTTACATTTATTTTTTTTTCTTTTCTATTTTGTTTGGGGTGAGGGGTAGTTCCCTTGCTGGGAATTGAACCCAGGTTGTGGTGGTGAGAGCGCTGAAGCCTAGCCACTACACCACCATAGAACCCCCTCATTTATATTTAAAGTAATTGTCCATAGATATGTACTTATTGCCATTTTATTATTTATATTTTTTTATCTTTTTTTTGTCTTCTTCAATAAGTTCCTTTAACATTTCTTGTAATACTGGTTTCATGGTGATAAACTCCTTTAGCCTTTCCTTGTCTGGGAAGCTCTTTCTCTGTCCTTTGATTCAAAATGATTGCTATGCTAAGTAGAGTAATCTTTGTTGTAGGTCCTTTTCATCACTTTAAGTAGTTTATGCCAGTCCCTTGGGCCTGCAAAGTTTCTATTGAGAAATAAACTGACAGTCTTAGAGGAAATCCCTTGTAGATAACTTAACTGCTTTTCTCTTGCTGCTTTTAAGATTCTCTCTTTGTCTTTAACCTTTAGCATTTTAATTTAATTTAGTGTGTCTTGGTGTGGGCTTCTTTGGGTTAATCTTGTTTTGGATACTGTATTTTCTGGCTATTTCCTTAGCCAGGTTCGGGAAGTTTTCATCATTATTTCTTCAATACACTTTCATTCCCTTGCTTTCTGTCTTCTGGTACCCTTATGATGCAAATGTTGGTATACCTGTTGTTGTCCCAGAGCCCCTTATACTGTCCTCATTTGATTGTATTCTTTTTTCTTTTTGCTGTTCTAATTGCGTGTTTCCTGCTATTTTATCTTCCAAATTGTTGATTTGATCCTCTGCTTCATCTAATCTACTGTTGATTGCCTTTAATGTATTCTTCATTTCAGTTAATTACATTCTTCACCTCTTACTGGTTCTTTTTTGCTTTCTATCTCCATTTTTATGTTTCCTATCTCTGTTAAAGTTTTCCCTGAGATCATTGAGCATCTATATAACCAATGTTTTGAACTTGGCATTTGGTAGATTGTCTCCATTTTGTTTAGTTCTTTTTCTGGAGCTTTGTTGTGTTCTTTCATTTGAGGCATGCTTCTTTGTCTCTCCATTTAGGCAGCCTCCCTGTGTTTGTTTCTATGTATTAGGTAGAACTATGTCTCCTTGTCTTGTTAGAAAGACCTTACTTAATAAGTGTTCTGTGGGACCCAGGGGCACAGTCTCCCTGGTCACCTGAATTTTGTGCTCCAGGTGTGTCCCTTGTTAGGGTTGTGTGTGCTCTCCTTTTGTAGTTGAGTATTGATTGCTGTTGGCACATCAGTTTGAGGAATTGGCCCTCAGGCTGATTGGTTGTGAGGATTGGGTGTGACTATATCGTGTAGGAACTTTTGTGCAAAGCCTGACCTTACGGAGCAGTATTCACTTTAGAGCAGGGCCTGCTGAGTCTGCCCTTTGGGTTTGTCATTTGTGGAGGTGGTTGGGTGGTGCTCTGGTCTAAAGCAGGCCACTGGGTGTGTTGGTTCTGGGGCCTCTTGGGTTTGGGGGTGTAGCTCTGGTGCCAGCCAAAGTCAGCCTCTGCCTGTGCCCTGCTCAGGTTCCCTTGGTATGAACTACAACATGATTTACGGGTGATTGCCACTTATTCTGGGCCTAGAGGTGCAGTCACTGCTAGTGCCAGGCCTGGGACTAATTAGCAAGATATATGGGGCATGCTGAAGCCAGATTTTGATTGTTTGGGGATTGTGAACCTTTGAGAGGTTTTAGGAAAGTCTTCAGCATGAGTCAAGACAGGCCATTTGTTGGAAAAACCACTGGAAGCGGTGTAGGTGGGCCAACAATTTGGGTGTGGTCTTAGGGAATCACCAGGGTGAGGCTTACAGTGTTAGCTAGGTGGAAGAAGAGTTCCCTGGCTGGGAAACGAACCCAGGCCGCAGCGCTGACAGCACCAGTGACGAAGCCTTAGGCCACTACACCATCAGGGAACTCCCCAGATATATCATTTATGAATATCTCTTCTTGCTCAGTGGTTGTCTTCGCTTTGTTGTTGCTTTGCTTTTCTTTTTTTTTTTTTACATTAGCATTATTTTTATTTATTTTTTTTTTGTTGCTTTTCTTTGCTGTACAAAAGCTTTTTTGTTTGATGTTGTCTCATTTGTTTATTTATTTGTTTGTTTCTCTTGCTCAAGGAGACATATCCAAAAAGGTAGTCTAAGAATGATGTCAAAGAATTTACTGACTTTAAAAAAAAAAATAGAGTTGAACAAAAAATAGGAAGACTTGAACAAAAATTAGGAGAACTTCAAAAACTATAGGAAGACTTCAAAAAAAGTTTACTGCAAAAAGTTTTATGGTTTTAGGTCTTACATTTAAGTCTTTAATCTATTTTGTTTTTTTATATGGTATAAGATTTCATTTTTTTTGCATGTATTTGTCCAGTTTTCCCAACACCACTTACTGAAGAGACTGTCTTTATCCCACTGTCTATTCTTGCCTTCTTTATGTTAGATTAATTGATTGTCTAAATGAGGATTTGTTTCAGGGCTCTATTCCATTGATCAATTTTTACTGAACTCAAAGGATTTCCATTTGGAGCCTTCTATTCAAGGATGAGATATGGTTGTTGTTAGGCAGTTTTGTTTATTTCAGTAAGTCCAGGAGACAGGATTTATATCCAAAGTTCTGTCTCCCTGAAGGGAGGCTTAACTATTATTTGTTTAACTCTTTGGTTAATTACATGTTGATTTTTCTTGCAGTTGGATAAACTTATCTGGTTGAGTTCCTATCAAGTTCATCATTTGACAGCTACTTTTTGTAAAATACTGTGCTACATTTTAACATTTAGGAAAAATAGTATTTAGTAAGAATCACCTAGACCTTGAAACCCTTGTTCTATCTAACATATATGTTTTTATGTCAGTACCATATCATTTGATTATTGTAGCTTTGTAGTATAGTTTGATATCATGGGTGTGATACTTCCCACTTTGTTCTTTCTCAAAAATGTCTTTGGCTATTTGTGGTCTTTTGTTCCATATAAATTTTAGGATTAGTTTTTCTAATTCTAAGAAGTATGTCATTGGTATTTTAATAGGGATTGCCTTGAATCTGCATATTGCTTTGGGTAATAAGGACATTTTAACAATATTAATCCTCCCAATCTTTAAGAAAGGTATATCTTTCCATTTATTTGTATCTTCTTCAATTTCTTCCCTCAGTGTCTTACAGTTTTCAGAGTACAAGTCTTTCACTTCTTTGGTTAAATTTATTTCTAGGTATTTATGCTTTTTGATGCAAGTGTAAATGGGATTGTTTTCTTAATTTCTCCTTTTGATAATTTATTATAGGTGTATAGAAATGCACCATATTTCTGTATATTGATGCTGTATCTTGTAACTTTACTGAATTCATTTACTAGTTTTAATATTTTTTTTGGTTAAGTCTTTAGGATTTTCTATATGTAGTATTACATCATCTGCTTGGTTCTTTATTTTACTTCATTATACTTTCTTACTCCTTCTTCAAGTTCTCCCTAAATTCCTCTAATCCACTCAAGTTTGGTGAGGATCCTTATGACCATTTCTTTTATTCTTTATCAGGCAATTTACTTATTTTGATTTCCTTAGGAGTCTTTTTCTGGCGATTTTTCTTGTTTCTTCATTTAAGAGATATTCTTTTGCCTGACTTTCATTTTGCTTGACTTTTTATGTTTGTTTATATGAATTAAACAAAATAGCTATTGCTCTTAGTCTTAAAATTAAGTGGCCTTATGTAGAAGTGGCCCTATATAGGCTGATTGTGCCAGGTAATTTTGGTAGGCCTATACGAGCTGAGTGGGTGCTTATGGTGTCTACAGTGTTGGGGTGTTGGCCTATGGAGCTGGACCATCTCCAGGTCAGGAGGCCAGGTGCTTTTAGTAATGCCCTATTTATCTTGTTTGCTCCTTTTATCTGGGGCTGAAATGGGCTTGGGCGATGTGTTCGGGAACTCTTTGCAGGCAACCTTGCAGGTAGGCTAGAGCACCTGGGCAGAACCCCCACTTACCCTGTGGAGGTGGAAAGGGACATAAACAATGGACCTCATCACCTCCAACCCTGAGAATTCCTACAGCTCCAGAGGCCTCCCATGGTTTCCCAGCCTTCTCTGTTAAATCTCTTTCTCTTGTTCAAAAGCAGTTCATTCAGCCCTCAGTAGTCTCAGAGTAGTCCCTCCCTATATACATGTGTATTTGAATTTGCTCCTGGGAGGGGACAAGTTCAACATCCTTCTCTGCCACCATGTTGGACTTCTCTAAAAGGTAGTATTAGTAAATTTATGAAAGTCTTATTCAGCAGGAAAAGCACAAGTGTTCTTAATGTTTTTGACTACCTATATGCTTGGTTCTGTATAGCCTAATTTTCAGAATTTTAAGATTCACTTATATTTCTGGAAGTTCATTTGAAAAGCTGATTAAGTATCTACTGCTCTTGAAAAGTAGTGAGGAATGGTTTACTGGTCTGGATACATAGTAAAGTGGAATAGCAATAGAATATACTACTACTACTATTTTTTTTTTTTTTTTTTTTTTTTTTTTTTTTTTTTTTTTTTTTTTTTTTTTTTTTTTTTTTTTTTTTTTTTTTTTTTTTTTTTTTTTTTTTTTTTTTAATAATGTGAGTAGTTCCCTGGCTGGGAATTGAACCCAGGCTGCAGCATTGACAGCGCCGAAGCCTAGCCACTACACCACCAGGGAACCCACTACTTCTTAAACTTACTGTTTTATTATAGACTTCTAATATCTCAAGCATTTTCTGTTACCCTCCTTACTATTCTTCCTATCCTTAAGACACTTCTTTTGGTTTTCTTTCTAGATTTTTCTTTTACATAATAGGTAAATGACTTATACATTACAATCTATTTTAAACCTATGTGTTTTATTAAAATGATTGCCAGATTATTAAAAAGTTTAACCTCATTTATGTGACCATTGCTAATTAAAGGAAAATCAAACATATCTTTGAATAAAAGGATAAATTAATAGCATTAATTTAGAAGATGAAGAGCAAGAAGGAAAATAGCAGTTTAATTTAGGACAGTGGTGTTTAAATATTATATTTTCTTTTAGGAGCTTGAACGGGAAATCACATTTCAGGGTGACAGTGCCATTTATTATTCATATTATAAAGATATGTTAAAGGCACCTTCATTTGCAAGAGGTATGTCTGGTTAACACATTTGTATTTTTAATAACAGTGTTTTTTTGAAATAAAATGTTCTGTTTGGGAGGCCTTGAATGTGGAGATTTGTCTCAGAATATAGGTATTGTTTTTTCTTGTACATAGTAAAAAAATTGGAAAAATGAGACATAGGTATTATATTAAATATTTAATGACCTCTGAAGGACATGTTTTAAAAAAGCAGGATAATCTAGAGAAAAATTTCTCTCTCTTTAGGTGTTTATGAACTGACACACAATAACAAAACCGTATCTCTGAAGACCATAAATGCAGTGCAGCAAATGTGTCTATATCCAGAACTTATTGCCAGTGTTTTATATCAAGCAACCGGTAGCAACGTATGTGTTTTTCTTTTGACAATAATATTTATCTCACATACTATGAAGCCTCAGAATGATTTAATGTCATCCTATTGTCTCCTTTCTTTTCTCTTTTTCCCCAATTAGGAGATTATTGATCCAGTATATTTCTATATTGGTATTGTTTTTGGATTGCAAGGAATATATGTTACTGCTTTATTTGTTACAAGTTGGCTTATGAGTGGAACCTGGCTAGCTGGAATGCTTACTGTTGCATGGTTCATTATTAACAGGTAAGAAAGATGTTTGGTTTGGTTTGGTTTGGTTGGTTCCCTGACCGGGAAGCGAATCCAGGCCATGGCGGTGAGAGCACTGAAACCTAGCCACTAGACTACCAGGGAACCAGTGAAGAAAGATGTTTTAATTAATTTTTACAATCTTTTATGTCTGTGGTAGTCAGTTCTAACCCTTCCCCAATATTCCCCACCCTAATCTCCACCTGGGAATATGATGAGATACCATTTCTTGGATTATGTTTTGATACATGGTACAATTGACCTTAAGGTAGAAAGATTACCTGGTAGACCTGATCTAATTGTATGAGCCCTTAAAAATAAATGGAGTGCTTTCTCCAGCAGGTGCAGAAGGGTATATCAGAGATATTTGAAGCACGGGAAGGATTTGCTGCACTGTTGCTGGTTTGAAGTGATGAGGAAATGACTTCTGTCAATAACCAGTGAGCTTGTAAAAGGACTACAAGCCCTGATGAGAACTGTAGCCCTGGCTGATGCTTTAACTTTAGCTTAAGAAGCCCCTGAGCGGAGAATCCAGCCATACTCTGCTGGGTTTCTGAGCTAATAAATCTCTGTTTTAAGCAGCTCCATTTGTGGTCATTGGTTATGCAACAATTGAAAAATAATACACCCACCTTATATCTCCTTTTTCAGATACAGCGACATTGGCAAATACGGATATACTGCTTCTTTCCTCTTATATTTAAAATTGATGACATAAGCTTCATGAAAAGAAGGAAAAGGCATCACATACATCACTATTAAGTTAGCTACCACAGATATCTATATTAATCTATGACCATATGATTTAAATGAATAAACCCATCCCTTTTGGTGAGCAAAGCATTCTCAGTTCTTTAATAGCAAGTGAAAAAGAGTAGGGGTTAAGGTCTTTGAAATGGATGACTGGTTTGAGGCATGTCATAAAACTTGTCTTGACACTGGTTCTGTCAACAATTTATTCTTTGTACAATGACATTCTTCCCACTTTCCCCCACATACCACTTCTGATTAAATTTTTTAAAATTAAACATTTATTCTATACATTTCTTTCACCAGTTGCCAAATGAAAATACGAAGGACTTTCAAGTTATTGAAATTCAGCATTAAGGGCTGGTATCTCTTACTGGGCTTTGTTTACACAGGGGGCCAAAAAATGTACATGCATTTTAAGAAAGGAAGAAAACTATTAAAATTGTAACACTCAATATATACCAGTAACAAAGATTGAATACAAGTCACGTTTGACTTCTGCAATTACAAGAGGTGCTCAAAGTGGTTACATCAGCATCCAGACACTTCTGATTATGGCGAACTACTGCTAGAGCAACGTTGACCAAAATGTCCACTTGTATTGTTGCACATGCCATTTCAGTTTCTTCCCAAAGTAGTGCCATTGTGGCCACTTTGCTTTGGTATATCACATCCTTTAAGGTCCCCCAAAGGTAGAAGTCAGGGGTGTTAAGTCAGGAGAATGTAGGGAAAACTCAACTGCACCTCTTCGTCTAATCCTGGCAAATTCTTACTGAGGTAAGCTCTCATGCCTCAGTGAAAGTGTGTTGGGGTGTGATCTTATTGGAAGTAAAATCAGTCATTCCCCAAAAGTGTACAAATCACAGGTAAAATGTATGTGCATAGTATATCTAGGTACACTTGATCAATAACAGTACTTTCGAAAAAGAATGGTCCAATTAATCTCCTTAATGATAGTCCACACCAGAAGTTGAGGTCTGGTAACTTGACTTCTTTTTCCACATGAATGTGGGGATTTCTGGAGTCCAGTTCATAAAATTATGTCAGTTTACTGTTTCATTCCATTTAAACTGTGCTTCATTAGACCAAACCATTTTCCCTACAAACTCTTCATTCTCTTGTACCATGTTTTGGAACCACTCACAATACTACACCCTTCCATTAGGGTCATCTTCATTCATTGCATGTAATAATCTTGGGATGAAAACTTTTCATTTTGCTGTTTTAAGACTGTCATATCCTTGTTCTACTAACTTGTATCTCACGTGTACATTGTTTGGTAGACTTCTGTGGTGAACGTGTACACTCTTCCAACACTATAGCAGAAGAAGCAAGATTGCTGTGTGAGGCCTCCCAGATCTTCCCTTGTGCACCACACATAGTACCATGTGTCTCAAACTTACCATGAATGCATGCAGCTGTTAGGCGTGCTGGAGGTTATGTTGCATATTCATGCCTCCGTTGTTGTTGCACTTCCACAACATATTTGAATTTCACATACCACTTCAAAATGGGTCTTGTGCTCCCCGAACGACAACCGTGCTTTCGCCATTCTTTTTGCCCTGCTTGTTGCATGATGATGCTAGCATTCATTTGATTAACACTATTTTTTGAGCAAATGTCATAGTACACATTGCTACCATAATTCAATTCAACTTCGAAAGGTAATACATAGATGACACCCTCAGTATTTAGAGTCACATGCTGGTAACAAATTTTTGTTGTTGTTGTTTTTTGGTTTTTGGTTTTTTTTTTGTATGTGGGTAGTTCCCTGGCTGGGAATCGAACCCAGTCCGCAGCGTTGACAGTGCCAGCGCCGAAGCCTTAAGCCACTACACCATCAGGGAACTCCCTGGTAACAATTTTTTTTTGCATTCATTTTATTGTCAGTGAATTATAAGTATTTTCATAGGGTTAAAAGCCACTTGTATTTCATTTTCTATGAACTAGTCTATACATATACTTTACTAATTTTTTGCCACGGAGTTTTTGGTCTTTGTAAAAATTTTACTTATTTTTGACATTTGACATCCAATATTATATTAGTTTCAGGTGTACATCATAGTGGTGAGCCATTTACATAATTTAGAAAATCCTCATTCCAAAACATCTGCTTCCTCTCTGACACCATATATAATAGTTACTGACTGTATACCCTATGCAGTGCTTTACATTTCTGTGACTATTTTGTAACTATGAATTAGCACTTAATTGATTACTCTCCTTTTTTCACCCACCCTCCACTCATCCCACCAAATCTGATACCAGTCTCATGCCACATATGATTATTGGCAACATTATTGACTATATTCCCATGTTATACCCTATGTCCCCATAACTATTACTTTGTAACCACCAAACTGAACTTCCCAATCCCTTTCCTTATTTCACCTCCTTCCCCAACCCCCCTCCCATCTGGCAGCAAACCAAATGTTTTCTATTATCTATGATTCTGTTCCTGTTCCACTTGTTTATTTTCTTTGGATTTCACCTGTAAGTGAAGTCAACTTGTATCTGTTGATAGATATGTAGCTATTGCTATTTTATTAATCATAATTTTTGCTTTTTATTTATTTTTTTTCCCATCTTAAGTCCCTCTAACATTCTTTGTAGTATTGGTTTGGTGGTGATGAACTCCTTTAGCTTTTTCTTGTCTGGGAAGCTCTTAAACTGTCCTTTTTTTGGGGGGCGGGGCGGGTAGTTCCCTGGCTGGGAATCAAACCCAGGCGTAGCATTGAGAGCACCAAAGCCTAGCCACTACACTACCAGGGAACTCCCTGTCCTAGAATGTCAACCTTGCTGATACATTAATCTTGGTTGTAGATCCTTGGTTTTCATCATGTTGAATATTTTGTGCCACTCCTTCTGGCCTGCAAAGTTTCTGTTAAGAAATCCGCTGAGAGTCTTATAGTGATTCCTTATAAGTTACTATTTGCTTTTCTCT
Organism: Lyroderma lyra; assembly: GCA_004026885.1. Classification (NCBI taxonomy): domain Eukaryota; kingdom Metazoa; phylum Chordata; class Mammalia; order Chiroptera; family Megadermatidae; genus Lyroderma; species Lyroderma lyra. The sequence continues at coordinate 75,830 of PVJL010005428.1, read as the reverse complement.
TGCTGCTTTTAATATTATCTCTTTGTCTTTAACTTTTGTTGTTTTAATTATGATGTCTTGGTGTAGGCCGGTTTGGGTTTATCTTGTTTGGAATTCTCTCTGCTTCCTGGGCTTGTATGTATTTCTTTTGCCAAGTTAGGAAAATTTTTGGTCATTATTTCTTCAAAGAAGTCTTGCTGTTTTTCTTCCCCTTCTGGTAGTACAATGATGTGAATGTTGTTAGAGTTGATATGTCCCACAGGAGTCCTATATCTTCATTTTTATTTATTCTTTGTTGTTGTTTTTCTGATTGAATGCTACCTTTACCTCCACATCACTGATTTGCACTTCTGCTTCATCTAATCTGGTGATTCCTTTTATTCCATTTTTCATTTCAGTTATTGTAATCTTTATTTCTGCCTGATCTTTTTTTATGATCCCTATGTTTTTCTTTATGCTTGCTATCTCTCTGCTGAAATTATCACCAATTCCTCTGATTATTTTTATCATCATTGTATTGAGCTCTGTCTCTGATAGGTTGTTAAACTCTATCCTGTTTACTGTGATTCTCTGCTGTTCCAGTTTATTTTGAGCTTTATTTCTTTGTTTCCTCATTCTGGCAGCCTCTCTCTAGTTATTCTGCTACTTAACTTGCTGCTGCAGTTTCTTTGGGATTCACTGCTAATGCAGGAAGGGCAGAGGTTTGGAAGAAGGTGGGGGTGGCCAGAGTTTGTTTTCTGCTTGGAGTTGCAAAGCTATGCAGGAGTACTGGCTTATGCATTTCTGTTCTTGGTTTGCCCCAAGGTCTCTGCACTGAGCCTTGGGGTCCTGTGTGTTGGTCCCTCAGACTGGGCTGGTTGTGGGCTGGTAAATGTGCTCACAGCCTCCTTTTTCCTTCCCCTTCCTGGGCCAGAGTGAGGTTGGGCCATGGTTTGGAAGGTGGACCGACCAGGTTTGCTCCTTTATTTTCAGCCCAGACAGCTGGGCTGCACAAACAAAATGGGCTTACACCTTTCTGTTCTCAGTTTGCCCTGAGGTCTCTGTCCTGAGTCCTGAGCCCTGGGGTCAGCTATCCTGTAAGCTGGTCTCTCAGACCATGCTGGTTGTGGCCCAAGAAACATGCCCACAGTTTCCTCTCTCTTTCTCCATACCAGTCCGGAATGAGGTGGAGCAGTGGTTTTTCACCACCCCCATCGCTCCTCCTCCTCTTGGAACCAGAGTAAAATTGGGCTGCTGCTTGTCATGCACCTGGTCTGCACCTCTGAGGGGGCCAAAGTGAGGAGGTTGCAGAATCTCAGGCACCCCACCTCTGGGCCGCTTTTCCTCTGCCCCACAGACCGGATGAAGTCCAGAATGCTCATCCACCACCTTCCTCCTCCTCCCTCCCTGAGCGGTAGAGTCCAAGCGGATGGAGACCTGCATGCGAGTCTCTGTACTTCCCTTTTAGTTCTCCTTCATTTGCCCCTCTACCCACTGCAGGTATTTTGATGCAACAGGTGTGTCTCTTAACTGTGTTTGTGCATTGTGTAGGGAGTCCTTAATTGAGTTATAGGTGTTTTATTTGTAATCTCCAGGGGTTTTTCAGGTGTCTCTCTCATGCCACCATTTTGTTGCTCTTCTCACATCCTTGTAACAATTTGATATAAAAAAATCTTTTTAAATCTTCCTTATAAGTTTCAAGTATAGCTATTTAGCTTTATGGGTTAAGTGTATTTCTTCTTAAAAATACAAGGATGAACCAAACCTTATTATTACAAAAGCAATATACAAGGGCTGTCTGGAAAGTATCCAGCCAAGCAATATGAAATATAGAGACATTTATGGCTGCAGTTTTTTCCAGACAGCTTTCATATGTATGTTGTAGAGAATTAAAACTAGCAAAAATAAAATAATAACATCACTTCATACTACCTAAAGATCACTTAGCATTTTTTTATACCTTAGTGTATGCATGTATATATTTGTCTATGTATATTTTTGGCACAATGAGGTATATTGCACATACTGTTTTATATACTGCTTTCTTCGTTTATCAGTCTATCTTTTCATTTCAATAATTTTTTATTTTATTTAATACCAAATCCATATTGCAGTTTTCTCCACTTATCCCAAAATACCCTACATAGATGGTTTATCCAAACCAGTATTTAAATCTAGGACCACATATTGCATCTGGTTATATTCCTTAATTCTCTTTAAATCTAACATAGTCCCTTTTTTTATGACAATGGTTGTTAAAGGGACTGAGTCAGTTGTGCATAGAATGTCACCCTGCATAGATTTCTCTTGCTGTTTCCCTTGTGTGTCTAGCTTTTTCCTTTATTTATTGTGTTTCCATAAGCTGGAACTTATATCTAAAGGCTTCATGGCTTCAAGATAAACATTTCTAATTAGAATATGTCATAGATAATGCGTTTTTCATGTTCTGCAACATTAGAAATTACATAGTATTTAGTTGGCTGAGATTGCTGGTTTGGAAGATGCCAGTCTGAACCATTAAATAACTGGGTTTTCCTCTTAAGACTGGAAAATAATCTGTGTGGTGTTTTGGGACACCACATAAATGTTCTTTTCGTTATTAATCATTGACCTAAGAGTTGTAACTCCAGTTAGTAATCTTTGCAGAAATGACTAATTTCATTAGGATTTATAAAATTTTATTTTTCTATTTTCATCAGCTACATTCTTCATTCTTCAAAGGTAGAATTTTTCTTTATTAACCATGGTTCTTTGGTTATCTTTAAATTCAGTTGCTATTAGAAAGTCAGACAGGGAGTTCCCTGGTGGTGTAGTGGCTTAAGGCTTCAGTGCTGTCAGTGCTGCGGCCTGGGTTCGATTCCCAGCCAGGGAACTACCCACATTAAAAAAGAAAGAAAGAAAGAAAGAAAACAAAAAAGAAAGTCAGACAAATGCTTAATTTCACTTTAATCACCAATTTCTAAATAAGAGATTGTTTTAATAGCTGTCTCAGATAGTGATAAAACCTTTTTGTGGTGTTCTCTTTTTTTGTATCTTTCTCTACTTAGGGCTTTTCATTGACTCAGTAAGAGTACATACATTACCACAATTGTTCCTTTTGTTGCTGAAATTTGTTGCAACTTTGGTCACAGGAATCCTTTCAGGGTGACCTTGTACATTCTTTGTGAAAGATACAGAATTAATCATTTCTCTATGGAGCTCTGGTTCCTTTCAGTCTAGAATAGTATTAGTGAATCTGGTGTGGATACTGGGGGGATAAAATGATTTCTTGTTACTTCAGAAAATATCTGTTAGAGGATATTTTAAGTTGTCATATACTTTTCTAAAATTCTGTTAGCGTTCATTGTTAGAAATTTAATAGCAACTCACAGAAATTTACTTTATTACTCAGCGACTAGGTCTACAGAATCTTGCGTTTTAGAATGAAATTTGATTTAGTATAAAACAAGCATTATTTACTATAAAGACTTTATAAAAGGATTGCTTTCTTAATTATGTGACATTAATAGTTTGGTGTATAACAAGTCATCACAAAACTTAACAGTTTAAAACAACAAACATTATCTCACAGTTTTTGAGGGTCAGGAATCTTGGGTGGCTTAGCTGGGTAGTTCTGGTGCAGGGTCTCTTATGAGGTTGCAGTCAGGAGTTGGTTGGGGCTATAGTCATCTTCTGGGTTTGCTGTCCTGGACCATTTACTTTCCAGGTGACTCATGTGGCTGTTTATAAGTAGCTTCATTTTCTTAATGGCTATTGGCCTCAAAGGCCTTCGTTTCTCATCACGTGGGCCTCTCCATAAGACTGTTCACACTTGGCTACTGGCTTCCTTTAGAGTGAATGATCTAAGGGAGTGTGGAATGAGTGTGCCATAGTAGAAGCCAGAAATCTTTTATAACCTAATCTCAGAAATAATATGCCATCACTCTGCCATATATTATTCATCACACAGGCTAACTGTGGTGTAGTGTGGGAAGTGACTAATCAGTGTGGTAATAGCTGGAGGCAGAGACCATTGTGAACTATCTTGGAGGCTGACTACCACATGCAATAGATTTTTAATATTCATTTTACTTAATCCCTAGAGCTATCTTCATCAGAAATTTCAAGATGAAGCCCAGGCAACTTTTTTTTTTTTTTGGTATGTGGGTAGCTCCCTGGCTGGGAATCGAACCCAGGCCGCAGCGCTGACAGCGCCACCGCTGAAGCCTTAAGCCACTACACCATCAGGGAACTCCATCAGGCAACTTTTTCACATAAAAATAATAGCATTAAAGAAATTAAGACTCCCTGTCAAATAGAATATTTTAGATACCTTAGTGGGAATTGTAAGGAGATTGCCTTATTTAATGACAATTAATTTGTCTTATTTAATAACATAGTATATCCTACTTTCCTGGAGCACGATTTAGGTAGTAAATTAACCTGATCTATTCTCATAAAATGAATCTTTTGGCAATTGAAACATTCTTAGCAAGTAGTTTTTTTAATGTTTGTTTTGCATTTTATTTATTTTTATTGGTATATATCTTATACAGTTGACCCTGAACAACAAGGGTTTGAACTGTTGTTTCACTTATTTGTGGATTTTTTTTTTTCAGTAAGTATACAGTCACCCCTGTGTAGCCCAGGTTTCACATCCATAGATTCAGTCAACCTTGGATTGAAAACAGTATATTTTCCATTTGTGGTTCGGAATATGTAGATGTGGACGACTGACAGTATGCTTTGTTCTATGTCATTTCATAAAAGGCACCTGAGCATCCGTGGATTTTGGTATGGAGAGGTCCTAGAACCAATTCCTTGTGTGGATATTGAGGGATGTTGTAAGTTTGTGGGGAGTCAAAAGTTAGAGGAGAATTTTCAGCTCTGGTGGGGGGTAGTTCGTGTCCCTGAGCCCTGCCATTGTTCAAGGGTCTACTGTACTGTACTGCAAAATATATTTTAATGTCATGAAATATGTTCTCTTTTTATTCATCAGCTTTAGAGTTTATATGTGATTGCCTAGAAAAGTATAAAAAGATTTCGGTCATTCCATTATATTATGATCATTAGTAGTGTTCTTAGTGGTAATTTGTGTTACTTGTTTCTAAACACCAGAAGGCGAAAGCGGCATTATAAAACAGCTCCTGTTGGTTCAAACTAAAAGATGTAGACATACTAGAAAATTCAAGGAAATTTCAGAAAACAGTACTGTACAGACAGTAGTCGGGGGGAAATCATAAGCAAATGACTTCCTTTGAACAGACTTACCACTAAAATGGGCTAACCTAAGTCCAGTTTCACATATAAACAATGTGGAAATTGCTCTTGGTCCCCTCTGATCTTCTCATCTACAAGTATATACCTGAGTATCACTTCCAGTGGAAACATCTTTGTATTTGAAGAGCAAAGCAAATACGATTAAAAGTCTCTATTAAACTTAATCTTTGGCCAAAAAAGGGCAGCGTACATTGGTATCAATAAAGTGGTAAGATGCAATGAATGCACATGTGCCAGAGATACAGTTAACAGAAAATAATGGAAACACATAGTGCTGGTTCTGTTGTGATGATATTGACATACTTGTGAAGGATGCTGGTGATGATGTAAGTTTTTCCAATTTTAGGTGGTAAGTTTTTAGAATTGCAATTATTCCAAGAAGTCATCCAAAAAAGAAGGGAGGAATTCACTATTTGAACTTATTTGTTATAGTATTATTTGTAATAATATAAAAAATTAGAGAACCACCTAAATATAAAAGAATGGTTAGGTAAATTGTAATATATCAATGCAAGGGAACATGCAGCCATTAGAACTTATACTGATATTGTATAGGTGTTTTTCAACTCACACATTATACATTGACATGCCAACTGTTTTACAGGTGGAATCTAACTCAGTGTCTCTCAAACTTAGTTATGTATATTTAAAACTTCTGTTGGATTCCATGTGCTGGTTTAAATAATTTGAATTATAATACTACTTAAATATAAAGCAGAGTAAAGCTTAAAAAGATTTATAATATTATTGAATACTATTGAAACCAATTTACTAGTGAAATAACAAAACCAGTAAAATATTAACTGAAAATATTAATTTAATGTGAAAAATGATATTTTGCTGAAGCCAAATTTCTACTCTCAGTGTAAATAGGGTATCAGTACAGCATGTTCTTTTGAGTATGACAAACTTACATAGCTGAGTACCATGAGGTGACTCAGTTCTCATTATGTTGCTCTGTTTAGTCCACTATGAAAGCTTTTTTTTGTTTTTAACCACAGTGATCAGGACATCATTTTGTTTTTATGTGGCAATACATTGTTTAGTATTCAGACGATCTCATTTTTTTTCTGATTAGCCCAAGCCAGTTGAAGTAGTACTGTGTTGCCAACTAGATTGTTAACACAAACATGGAAGTGAGTCCAGAAATCTTTTGGCAGTAGTGATTTAGTTACTTGGTGGTCATTCAGGTGATTCAGATTATGTTTATACTATGATGTGTTTAAAATGAAAACACAAAATTAATCTCAGCATGCTTATCTCTATGACTGTATTTGTAGGTCTTTGAACCCCAATTGATCTAACAAGTATTAATATTTTAAACTGCTAGTTTGTGCTGCTGTCTACTCGACTCTGCCACTGGGGAGAAAACATGGTCTTATTTAATTTTGTCACATTCCACTGTTAGGCTTCTGGTTCTTACTACCACCAAGCATGGGGATGGAAAGAGACTGAGTAGCATAGGTGTTCCGGGTAGTAGCTTTGAGGAAGCTTGTCTAGGAGCAGAGAATAATTGGCAGAAGTTTTATGTAGTTTGTGTTGCAGTAACTAGACAAGGATGCATTTATGCCTTCTTCAGACAGGTTTTTTTTTGTCGTTGTTTTTTCTTTTGGTATGTGGGCATTTCCCTGGCTGGGAATCGAACCCAGGCCGCAGTGCTGACAGCGCCAGCGCCGAAGCCTTAAGCCGCTACACCACCAGGGAACTCCCAGATAGTGTTTCTGGTGCAGAATTTTATAGATTTCACTGCCCTAATCTGTGAGTTGGGTAATGGTAGTGCATGAGTCTTGTGAATGGGGATTGCCAGGTGAAGCTTTTCAGTTCTGGATTGATGGAAGTGATTGGCAGAATCCTGAATCTAGACTAGACATCTTCCTCTCTGTTTCCTGACATTTACTTGTGACTCTCTCGTCTGTCTGAGAAAATTAACTTTTGAAACTGTATTTCAGAAATAATATTGTATAAAATAGGTGACCTTAAGAATACATAATGTTCAACAAATGGTAGTAGAACAACCAAATCTGAAAAAGAAATACTTAACTGCATAATGCTAAAATAAATTCCAAGTGGAGGATTAAAAGTAAATGAAACCAGTGATTACTAAACAAAACCATCATTTCAAGTTTTTAAAAACTTTGCAATAGACAAAAACTGAAACAAAAGCAGCATTTAAATTAGGGAATTGGTTAGATTATAATAGATCTATACAATGTTGTGCCAAACTCATTACATGTTCTTAAAGTGTATTTATTGACACATTATGGAAAGATGCTCATAATATATTCTTAAATAAAAAATAGTTCATTACAGAATTATAAAAGAGCAAAGATCTAATACTGTTACTAGGTTCTAGACAGTGCTAAATTTTTCACAACTTTTATTTAATGTTCAAATATCTTGTTTATAATATATGTATTCAATTATATACATTTATGGAAGACAGGCTTTCTTCTAATACTTTTTAACAATTTTATTGAGGGATAATTGACATAAACTGTACATATTTGTTTTTGTTTTTGTTTTAAATTTATTTTTTATTGTTAGACTTTTTGGGGTGATATCTGTTAGCAAGGATTACATAGATTTCAGGCATACAATTCTACAGTGCATTGTCAACTTGTTGTATAATAAGTTCACCACCTAATGTGACTTCTCTTTCCATCACCTTATATTCAGCTTCCCCTCCCTCCTCTGCCACCCCCTCCCCTTTCTCCCCTCCCTAACCCCTCAACCCCAAATAAACATTAAACTATTGATTGTGTCCATAGGTTATTTGTTTGTTTGTTCATTTCTTTTTTTGTTGCTTAGTTTTATATTCCTCATATAAGTGATGTCATACAGTTCTTTGTTCTTTCTGTCTAGCTTATTTCACTAAGCATGTTGATCTCCAGGTCCATCCATTTTGTTGCAAATGGCAATATTTCATCTTTTCTTCTAGCTGAGTAATATTCCATTGTGTATATGTACCACAGCTACTTTATCCAGTCATCTGTCGCAGGGCACTTTGGTTGTTTCCATGTTGTGGCCACTGTGAACAGCGCTGAGATGAACATTGGGGTACATAAGTCTTTGCGGACACAGGTTTTCAAGTCTTTTGGGTAGATCCCCAGAAGGAGATTGCTGGATCAATTGGTAACTCCATTCCCAACTTTCTGAGGAACCTCTATACTGTCTTCCACAGTGGTTGTACCAGTTTGCACTCCCACCAGCAGTGTGAGAGTTCCTTTTTCACCACATCCTCTCCAGCACTTGTTATTCCTTATCTTGTTGCTAATAGCCATTCTAACAGGTGTGAGGTGGTATCTCCTTGTGGTTTTGATTTGCATTTCCCTGATAGCTAATGAGGATGAGCATGTTTTCATATGTCTTTTGGCCATTTGTATTTCTTCGTGGGAGAAGTGTCTGTTTAGTTCTTCTGCCCATTTTTTAATTGGGTTGTTTGTTTTTTTGTTGTTAAGTCTTTTTTTTTTTTTTTTTTTTTTTTTTTTTTGGT